>CM050926.1:33164470-33467014 GCA_027742785.1 Vigna reflexopilosa | reverse complement strand
AAAATGTAAGCATGTATTAATAAATAAATTTTTAAGTTTAACTCATTTTATGTCTTATTATTTATAATTAATATGAAATATTTGATAAGAAGTCTGGTAAAGTAAAATTGTGATTTAGTTTATTCTAATTAATATGAGGTAGATGATACTTTAGATAGAAAGATCTAATATTCAAGAATAAATAAGCAGTCACACTCTACATAAAAAATAGTATTTGTTATTCATTGTAAAATATTTTTCTATTTTTAAAATTTCAATGTTTAGTGATTTTGTGTATACGGTGATAAATTAAATTTATTTAATTCAAGTAAAAATTTTGCGGGTGAATTTGCGTAAACTTATAATTAAATATTAAATCGGGTAGTTATGTTTAAAGTTTGAACTTGAAATTTTGTAGATCAATGGTGGACTGAACAATTCTCTCCTAACAAATCACTGTGATGTCATCATATTTGAAAACATAATCTGAAACATACTTGGCTGCAAGATATGTTCCTATACTTTAATAAAAGGAAATCTATTTTCTACACCTAATCTAGGATTTTTACTAACTTTATAGATTCAATTTTGAGTTAAGTTTAAGTTCATAGGTTAAATTTATAAAAACAAATCAATCCTTACTTCTCCATTATTTCTCCATTATGATTATTATTTTCACAATTTTAAATATGTCATATATATATATATATATATATATATATATTGAGTTGGTGAGAGGAAACACAGAAAAGAAAAGAACGAGAGAAAAAACATAGAAAGTGAGTGATTTAAATGTTTTGTGATTGTATTGAATTGAATTATCCAAAACGTAAAAGTTGACTACAATATATAGCCAACTCAAACACTGCCAACAAACAAAACAGGAAATAACATAGAATGACCAAACGGTCATTTGCAAAAGACCGGTCGGTCATAAATGGTAAAGGCCGAACACAGGCCAAAAAACAAATCAACGAACCAAACGACAAATCAAATCACAAAAAACCGTTTGGTCACACAAAAACCAAAACCAAAACAGACCGTTTGGTACACAATTAAAAGACGGGACATTCAAGGTAAAAATCACGTTTAAACAAAATAAAAAAAAAAATATATATATATATATATATATATATTATAACTAAATAACTATCAAAGTGGATTTAAATACTTATTTGCTTTTTGAAAGCCAATATTAAAAACCACTACAAAATAGATAGAATTAAACAATTATATAAAATATTGGTAAATCGTGCTTTAAAATATATTTTTAATAAAACAAAATTATTTCCTATTTTTAAAACGTAATAAAGAAACTGTGTTTCAAAAAAAGAAGAAAAGAAAAATCTGTTTTAACATATGACATCCCTTTGTGTCTGACTTTTGTCTAATTTGTAGGTATTTTAGTCAATTTCTTAAAAACTATAAAAAGATACAAAGACCCCTAAACATTCAAAAGGTTGTGGAATATTTGATCGTGATTTACAAATAAGTCTTTTACGTTATCATCTAAATACAGTTTAACTTACACACACATATGGATTAGATTGTGTTTTAATAACATACAGAAACTAAATTATTATATTTTAATAATATATATATAAAATTTAAAATAAAAAAAATATTTGTCAACAATTTTTGCTTTAATTTAAATATTAAATTGAACATGCTATATATTTTAAAGAATAAACTGGTTAAATTTGACTTATTTCTACGTGGAATTAAGTTAGTCAGAAATGAACTTAACACGTTATATACATAAAAAAGGATATACGATATGACTCTTCGGTTAATTTTAAGATTTAACAGTTTATACAGTCAAATATTAACTTGATAATCGAATGACGGTGTTATACGGATTGACGGTCAATTTTAAATAATAATTAGATATGATAAAAATTAATTTATCATAAAACATAATTAAATCACGATTAAGATGTTGATAATTCAAAGTTGATATCAAAATTTATAAATATAAATTTGAAATAAAAATAATAATTACATCTATTATATATTAACGGTTTAATTAATTAAATATTTACTAACAAAAACATACATCAAGATAGTAAAAAACTTATTAAATAAATAATTTGAATCCATACTGGAAAGAAGTTAACAGTGGTGTGTTTCCCTTTGCAGAGGGCAGTGTTATTGGTATTGGCATTGTCTAGAATGATGGTAGGCCACACTCATTCAATAATCTCACTTCCACACTATCCTTAATCTTTAATGAAGTAAAAGTCATTATCAATGTGTGGTGGATCCCATCTTAACGAAACATTGGAAAAAATTGGTTTATTGCTGATTGAAAAATAAAGGGTTAGGTTATAACTAAATTAGCAATTATATAATATTCATCTTTAATGTAGGTGTTTTCTTTTAACAAAATAACGTTTAGCAATCAAATTATTAATTTCCGTTATTTTTTTTTGTGTGAAAATGTTATGAATATACTAAATTTGTCTTTGCTATTTTTATTTTTTAACATTAATTTAACATATACTTATAAAAAAATTGTCAGAAAGAAATGTGTCATAGTCATACAAATAAGAATGACTACGTTTTTAATTTCTTTACGTAAAATTAAATTTATCTTTTTTAAAAATTTTGATATATTTTGATTTTAAAATTTTAAAATAAATAAATATAAAGAATTTTATCTTAATGACATTAATATTTTTAGATTTATTAGATGATAATTTAAACATATCAAAATGATGTGGTAAATTTTGTTTTATAATACATTTAACATGTTAAAAAAATTAATAAAATTATGTTAAAAAAACTGAAAAAAAAAATAAAAAAACATCAAAATTCGAGTCAGGTTTATGAAAATGTGAACGAATGAATGAGAGCACAGAACATTGATAATGATAGTTTGAAAACATTTTTTTAATAATATTTTAACATTTTTTATGTATTATTTTATAATTAATATAAATTTATTTTATAAATAATAATAATAATTATAAATACTAATATGAACCAATCACGAAATAATATATAAATAATATTAAAATCTTATTAAAATATATTATCAAAATATCATTATTTTATTATATTGTATTTATTTTTTAAGAAAACTAAATAATTGTCATTATTTTTAATTTAGTTTGTACAATTAAAATTATGTCAGCTGTATTTAACTTTTGGTTATAATAAAAATTATATTTTAAATAAAGCATTTCATACAACTTATCAATGGTTCACAATTCATAAACAGAAATATATTTTAATTTTATTATTAAATATAAATTCCTTGCATTTTAGGAACAATGTCAATGTCTGGAAGCAAATATGGAACCTTGCGTGTCAAGCTTATCGACATGACAATTAGCAACATATAGAGACTTCTGATGTTGACAAGATCCAAACACTTTGATCACAAAAATAAAGTTTGGAAAACTACTTAGTGCAATTTTACATTATTAATAATAAAAATTATTATTAACATGTTTCTTAAAACAATTAACATAAAATTACCAAATTTATTATGTTAAGTAGCGAAAACACGGTTATTTTTTAAATATTTATTTGGAATGAAGTGTAATATTTATTTGTGTGTGTATATATATATATTCATTTCCTTGAAAAGATATAATATATCTTTTAATCAGTTTTCTTAATTATCTATAAAATATATCATACATAATTTATTTTTTCAATTTTAAAGAACTGAAAACAAAAAGTAATATAATATATGAATGACATATTAATAATATATAATTGGGTATAAAAGACTAAACAAAAAGTTATAAATTCACATTGAATATTTGTTTCTTAAATTATTTAATTTTATTATATATTTTTATTATGGTGACAAATATCAGTTTACTAAAATTATGTAATACTTTTATATTTCTATAATATGTAATGAATTTATCATAAGACAAATTATATTTAAAGAATTTAATAATAATTTATTTTTATGATTTTGTTACGTTCTTTCAAGTAATTCAATAAATGAGTTTTAAAACTTCGATTTATTATATTATTATTAGGCTTAATTACTAATTTAATAATTAAAAGTGTAATTAAATAACAACATTATATAATTTATGTATTAAATCTCTATTCTTACTATTGGTTAGACATCTCTTCAATATTTAAAATGGTTAATATCTCAGTTTATCTCATATACAATAATATTTATTATTAAAAGAGGAAAAATATTAAATGAAATTTTATACAAAATCATAATAAAACAGTATGTTATAGTGATATATATATATATATATTTAAAAGTTATGACATTTATTATTTAAATTACTCTATTATTAAATAATATTATCAATATCAATATTGTTGGAAATAATATTATTAATATTAATAATAAAAGATAAAATTGTTAAAACTTTTGACTCATTAAATAATATTTAATAAAAAGTAAAATTGTCAAACCAATTATTAAATGGTGTTAAAGATAAATTATTTTCCAAATTCTAACTTTTAATATTTAAAAAAGTTAAAAATAATTATATTAAAATGATAAAATAGGAACAATTTACAGCTAATTTTGTAAAATTCAATTAATACAATTTTAAAAAATATCTAAAGACAATTATTTGAATACGATTATAAAGTATAATTATAATAAAGCCTTACACAAGTTTATACTACTTCAAAATTAAGGAATTTCAGATTTTAGTTTCTATAACTTCTTTTTATCAAGTAAGATTTGCATTTTTTTTTTATTTTTCAAAAAACTATAAATTTTGATTTTGATTTATAATTGTGAAAATTTCCAATCTTGTTTCCTAATAAAAGTACCTATCTCACTGAAATTCCTAATATTTAGTGTTTTTCCTTGCTGATATTATATTTGAAATACTGAATTGACTTTTGTTTAACATAATGCACTGATAAAACAAAAAAAAAAACACAATTATTTTATCGAGATTAAATCAATATATTTGAGCTAATTGTGATTTAATTAAGAATTTAACTCAGTGTTTACATCACATTGAACCAAGGTATAAGAGATTAATGGAGCAGAGGAGAAGTCAGAGAGTTTGTTGGTTTGGCCAACATGATAGCGACACATGGCCGGACTCTAAGAACCATTGTAGCTTCACAACAAATGATAAACGTTAGAATCACTCTGTTAACTTCATCGCTCAAATCACAAATTGCTAGGTTTTCCTCTGCGATTTCAATTTCCTACTTCGTGTTTCGCTTTCGTGATTTCTTCTCCGTGTGATTCGAATTTACTTCTGTTGTTTTATTTTTGAGGTCTGAATTCAGTTAAGAAGTTGAAAGAACAGGATCGTCAGTGTTTTGAAATTTCTGAAAATGGGGAAAAAACGTGTAATGTTGCCAGCCAAGGACGTTGACCTGTCCTCAGTTAAGTACCAACGTGAAATAGTTCAAGGTAATTCAGCTTGCTTATTCTGCAATCAAGTTGAATTTTCAGTTTCTACTACTGACATCTGATTCAATTTTTTTTCGCTCTCTTCTGTTTGTTTGTTTATTTTTTTCAGCTCCGCATTTGACTGGATTTGTGTTTAGATTGTTTGTGAGGATTCTAGAAGCTCCGCTGATCGGTCCTATCATAATGGATGTTTTGAAGAAGCAAAATAAAATTGAAGAGGTTTGTGTTTTGTAGCTGAAATTAGTGACTAACGTGTGTCTCATGGTTAAAGGTGTTTTGTTTCAGTTTGTCATTATTGTTTATGAACAATACTTGAGTTGAGAGTGCTGGGCAGTAGCATAGCAAATTGACTAAATGTTCTCTCTCTCTCTCTCTCTCTCATTATTATGACAGATATTGCAGCACACCGTGATACCTGAGGAACCCATGTTTAAGCCTGAATATCCACCTCAAGGTGGTCCCCTCTCCTCATCTGTGAATGCATCGCTTCTTTTCAATTTTGCAGTCTTAGTATAATTATATGCTTAAATTGCAGACTGGTTTATATGTTGAATTTACAAAAATTTGAAGTTCTTTGAGATAATGAGAATGGGATAGGAGGAACAAAATTCCCTTAGATAATGGTTATTAGTGCTTGTGTCAAATTATTTGCATTGCATTTGATGTCGCATGCTTATAATATAACCTGCCTTGATGTTTGTGATGTTACTTTAGAAGTGGAGCATGGTGTTGTTGTCCTTGAAGAAGAAGGGAGACCTGAAGATCGAGTTATGTCTGCCTTGAAGTGTCTTCCACATTATGATGTTGCTGAATCATGGGAAAATTCACATGCATCCTTTCGGTACTGGAAAATACGTGACTATGCTCATGCTTATCGATTTAGAAAAGTAACCCCATCCATGGTATTTCACCTTTTGTTGGTATCAACTGAGTACTTTTTTGTATTCTCTTTATTCAACTTAAATTGTAAAATGAAACAATTTCACTTTGAATTTATAGGTTGCTGAGCGCATCATCTCCATTATAGAGGAGAATGGAAGAAATAAACCTCCTATACCATTGTTGATATCCTTTGTGGCTGCAGAAGTCCGAGAGCAGGCAGCAGCATCTACACAGAGGTTTGAAACAGGTAATCCTGTATGATTCTAATGTTTATGTGATGAACATAAATGAAGGAAAGGTGAACGAGGAAATTGCATATACATTCCACTATGCTTTCTCTGGCTTGATTGTTGTGTTATGCAGTTTGTTTGACATGTGGTTCCTACTACTTGTATTTTCAATTTCCTCGCTTTATTCATTTATGTTCATAGTAGTTTACTGTCTAAATCTTTCACACGTGATTATGTTGAGACTTCATGGGAACAAACACAATTCCACAAGTTATGTTCTTGGACTTTGATAATGTAGGAAATCCATTATCGATATTGGATGGAATTTTTATGGCCATCAAAGATGACATAGATTGTTATCCTCATCCATCTAAGGGTAAGTATATCCTGTCTAAGGGCATGTATATCTTTGCATAATATTTTGTTAAGTAATTGAGAAAAGCCTTTGAATTCTTCTGATAATGACAGGTGCATCAACATGGATGCATGAGGTGCGCACTGTAAAGAAGGATGCAGTTTGTGTTTCAAGACTGCGTAGCTGCGGTGTCATATTCGTAGGGAAAGCCAATATGCATGAGTTTGGAATGGGCACAACAGGAAATAATCCTAATTATGGGTATGTTTATAAGATATTGTTAATTTAAATATTGATGTCCCTATCAACATAATGATCTCTTGTTCTACCAAATATATTTACAGGTTTTAAATTTAGTCCATTCTTCCTTCTTTTCATATCAGGAGACAAAAGTAAATATGTTAACAAATGTCTTTGTGTTGTCATTCCCTTCACTTGTTTTTCATCTTTTTTATTTGAAACTTAAGAACCATTATTGAAAGATACAAAATGTGATATGTCAACATGATAGACTCTGTCCCATAATAGAGTTGTGTCAATTCTCATATAAAGAAGTAGAAGAGTAGCCTGGTATTGCAGCCTCATGTAAAATGAAGATAGCACGAGTAAGGGGATATGCCAATGTGACAGTCAGGTAAGGAATCTGTTGAAGGGACTAAAAGTAAGGAAGGGAGGGGTTGGGTTGAGTTGGTAAACAGGAACTGAGTGTGGAACTAGACATGAGGTTAAAGGTGTGTCAAATGACCTGTATTGTCTTTTCTTCTGTTTTCTGTTGTTTCTTTCTTAGTATTATGCAATTACTGTGCCTTATTCCCTAGTTATGTGAACTGAGAAGAAGTTTCTATCACAAGGACATGTGTCAAAGACCTCTAGGAAGTAAAGTAGAGTTTTCCACACCATTAATTCCCGTGACTCTTACATAACCTTGAAAATTGAACTGTTTCGGTTTGCTTCTTGTGTTCATCAGAATCAATCTCTGTCTATTGCTCAACTGATTTTTCTTGATTTGCAGAACTACAAGAAATCCTCATGCACCTGATAGGTATACTGGTGGATCTTCTTCAGGTCCAGCTGCAATTGTTGCTTCTGGAATATGTTCTGCTGCATTGGGAACTGATGGTGGAGGTTGTACACATCTCATGTACTAAATTAATTGTTTGGCTCTATTTTTTTCATGTAATTTATTTTTAATTTTTTTTGAAAAATGGCAGGTTCAATCCGTATTCCTTCTTCCCTTTGTGGTGTGGTGGGATTGAAGACAACATATGGGCGGACAAGCATGGAAGGGTAATTTCTTGTACTTTTGTGATGAGCCAATCATTACTACTTCTTTGTGTAGTATTTGCTCCTTAAAGTTTTTCTTTTTGTACTTTTGTACCACATTGTAGCAACATTTATGATTTGTGATCTTATTCTTACTAGTTGGGATCAGGATTTTTACCATTTCCTATTCTGACTATAAAATGAAATTACTATTTTCTCACTGGGCATTAACATCAAAAGACAAGACCCTGAGAAATTTGGTAAAGGAAGAAGAAAACCATGGTTGAAAACTTAGTTAACAAGATGTTGAAGAAACTCCTTTATGACTAATTGAAGAAAATCTGTTGTATTGGACTTAAAATACATGAACCAAATATCTCATGACAGAGGGAAAAAAATCAGTAGTTAAATTTCTTACATTGAAAATACTTCTGTTTCCATCTTAGCTTATTTATTTAATGTACCATCAGATGGTATTGGTATGAAAATATGTTACTTTATCAGTTTATCTGAAAGACTAAAATCTAAGTGACTGAAGGCTCTGCCAGTTATTTGAGTGTACTGGTCATAACTCATTTTAATATTTGGCAAGTAATCTGGTCTTCCAAGTAGTGAAGAAACTCTTCTTTGTTTGGATTTTTCTTCCTTTTATGGTGGTTCTGCCTTTTATTGGCAGGCAATGGAATATAATGCAATTCTATAGTTTCTTTGAAATTTCCATATTATTGACTCTATTACATGGCTTTAGTAGAGAATAGATGAGTAGGTATCGTGAATGCAGGTTCTACTTAGAGGCTAGCAACATTTTTCTATCTTAAAATATTGAACAGGATGCATTTTCTTGTCGCACTCACACAAGTCTATAAAATCATATGATCTTCTCTTTTGTTTAGCTAGTTTAACAAAGTCAAGAGGCCTGAATAGTATGAAGTCTCCAAAATTTTGATGTGCCAGAATTTGTGGTATTCACACTATGCAGTTTGTTAGAATAAAAAAAGATATAGAACAAAATATTCATTTGTGCTAGAAAATAATTCAAGTGTTTGGCTAGCTAAATTTGTAATGTATGGAGCTTTCACCCTCTTTTTTGGTTTTATTTACAGGTCATTATGTGATTCTGGGACTGTGGAAATTATTGGTCCCATTGCTTCATCAGTGGAGGACGTCATGCTAGTGTATGCAATGCATACTTCTGGCTTTCTCTTTTATGATTCATTTTTTAGACTAACTCTTTCGTTTTATTCTACCTCTCAACTTTCCACGTACACGTGGACTTCTAGCTATTTGGTTTAGTAATTCAGTTGTTTATATCAAGTATAAAACCCTTATCACCATGGCTTATTTTTGAAGGTATATAACAGATCTTTGGGTCCTCATGATTCAGGTATGCGGCAATGTTGGGGGCATCACCTGCAAATAGAATCAGTTTAAGACCGGTAAATTTTGTTGTTGGAAAATTGCCGTAATTATAGTCACCCTGCTTTAACTGCAACCTCAAGTATATTAATTGCCTGAAGATGTGACCTATTTAATTCTTGTAAATTTAAGAATGAACTACATAGCTGGTGTTGTGGATTGAATTAGTCTCTTTGAAGTATTTTTTCATTAAATAACGCCAAGTAGTTCTTGAAAAAAATCTCTTAACAAAAGTTAGTGACAAGAAAACCTATGATCGAACTTTGGAACTGGGACCTCTGTCATTTAAAACCACTAACTGAAAAGGCGATGTATCAAACCTAGGAGAGTAGATTGACATTTGGAAATTTCTCTGTCCCAGCCATAACTAAGTAAACCTGTACCTATAATAACATATTATGCTCCCCTTGTTCTGCTACTCTTTCTAAATCATATAGTCTCTTTTGATCCTCTAATTCTATGTTAGGGATGTGTATATGACATACAAAGTAATAAACCAACTCTTGAGTCAGTTATTTTATACTTTATTCTCTACACAAATTTTGCCATTACTGATTAAGTATGACGCATATATTTTGTGTTTCTTGTAGTCACCACCTTGTTTGCCAACTCTGTCATCCAATGACTATTCAAATGCCTTGGGATCTTTAAGAATAGGAAAGTACACTCCGGTAATCGCCTTATCCTCTCCAAATAGTTTTGGTGCAGTTTATGTGACATACTTCTAAATTATATATGTACTCTTGTGAAGTGGTTTAATGACGTGCATTCAACTGAAATATCTGATAAATGCGAGGATGCACTTAATCTGCTGTCAAAGGAGCATGGTTGTGAAGTAAGTTCATCATTCTATCATGTGATGCACTACATGGCAGATTTAAACAGGGCTAAGAAGTGTATATTTATTTGAAGATGATAGAAATCGTTATACCAGAGCTTCTTGAGATGCGAACTGCTCATGTCGTTTCCATTGGCTCTGAATGCCTATGTTCGCTGAATCCTGATTGTGCAGACGGGTATGTTTGAGTTTATACTGAAACCTAGTACTGGTAATTTGAAATTACTAATTTCATTTTGTAGTCCAATTGCTAAAAGACACCTTCTCGTCTGCTAGTAAAAGTCGTTAATATTTGGCCGTGGCTATGAAGGTTTATTGTGGTTTCTTCTATTTCTATGCTTCCATAGGAAAGGTGCAAAATTGGCATATGATACTCGGACAAGTATGGCACTTTTTCGGTCATTTTCAGCAGCAGATTATATTGCTGCCCAATGTATTAGGTGAGACAAGACTTTATATAAATATGACAAACTTATGATAAGTAACAATATTAACAATATCTTGGCATCCTTTGTTTTGTATACAAGTACTTGAAGACTTGTTATAATAATATAATAATATAGATGTTTAAATTAACAAGATAATTTTTAAATGTTATATTATTATACCATTATAATAAAGTTGTCAAGTAATTATATCTAAAATAAAGGGTGTCAAAATATCATTTTTCAATCTTTTAAATTAATTACCGTCACAGCAGATTGAGCAATGTAAACCATACTAAAAATTGTGTTTGTAGATTCTAAAATTTACGGTAAATGTTTCAGACGAAGGCATATGTATTACCACATGGAGATTTTCAAGAAAGTGGATGTAATAGTAACTCCGACCACTGGGTATGTATAGCATGGTAGAGTTCTCCTTAGTGTAAAGGGTCCCTGCACTCTGCCAAATTCAGTTCAGTTGATCTAAAACGGGTTTGCTTTCTTTTATAATTCTTTGAATGGTTTGGAAATTAGTATTTTTCAGTATGGATAACAGCATATATGCTTGATGGCATTATTGGTCTGAATATAGCTGTATTTTCATAATAGCATAAAAATCTACTTATTTTTTATAGATAAATGGAAAGACACTTGAACCCACGACTTATTTGTTCTTCTTTTCTATTTTTACCACTATTTTTACCACTATGTCATACGTTTCTTCGATCCAAGAAAGAAAAAGATTGAAAGACAAACGGTCCTTTCAGATGTGATCGTCTATGGTCTGTTCTATTAGTAGCAGCTGTTGTGGGTTACATTTTATGGATAATTTTGGGGAGGATGGGACTGAAAACCAAAGATCATTGACATGGAAATTTAAAAAAATTCAACATCTTATTTTGGACGTAAAGTTTTGTTGTTTTGGCTGGAATACTTGATATGGAGGTACTGCACCTGAACTGTCTTTTGTTTATAACAGCATGACAGCACCCATAATACCTCCTAGTGCTCTTAAAAGTGGTGAAACAGATATGCAGACTACAGGTAATCAATTAGCGTCACCTTTAAGTTGCAACTTCATGATAATTTTTCTTCTGAAATGATTTCCATTGCAGCATTGTAATTAACCTTATGTCCGATATTACACACTGTTAGTGTCATAATGCAAAGGACAGAGTACAAATTTGTAAGCATTTTTGGTGTTCTCTAGTTAAAATTAATGTTTCCGGTAACTAATGATTACCTTAAATGCCGACCTTAATTAAATGGGTTGCGAGATAATACTTTAATTTTGATTGAAAAACTGTATCAGAAGTATCTAAAATTACACTGATGTTTTGTTATAATGGTTATTAAGCTTTTTGATCTAGCGATGACATGTGGATGATTTCTGTAACATCCAATTTCCTAACATTACATAGAGCCTTCATTAACAATGACCCAGGATTAAAAAAAAATGTATTCGTTGTTATTTGATTTGAGAGCTTAATAGGAATAATATAAAGAATTTATCTAAGTATTGGCCGAAGTAAACTTCTCCGTTGATACAACATGAGTTAGTGATCTTTGAACTTGTAGGCCAAAAAACATAATTGTCACCAACTACAGTCCTAGGACCTCGAATCCGTAAACTATTTTATCATGAGTACACTGAACATGTTGGTACTCCACTTGAGCAGACCTTAGTTCAAAACATGTTTAAAATTTTTCGGATTGGGTTTGTATTGAGACAATGGTCTCGTGATTCATTTTTCCTTATTAGAACAAAGTCATTCAAGACCGATCGAAGTAAAATGTCATGCCATGATCACGACTACTCTGCATATTATGTAATAACTTTTCTCTTTACATATGTTAACTCAGTTTTCTTTTTCAGCTAACCTTATGCAGTTCGTTGTTCCTGCAAATCTTCTGGGGTTCCCTGCCATTTCTGTCCCGGTGAGTGAGAGTGAAATCAATCAGTGATGAATAATGTTTATTCTTTTGTTATGAAGTTATTAAAGGCCATTATTATAGCTAATTTTGAACAATAGTCAGTCAGTTTGGATAAATTTCTTAGCAAGTGTTTATAAGATTAGAAAATAAAACGAATCAACGAAGTAAAATGAATCCTGCTCCTTACATTTGTTAAAATCAGCTTAATTGAATCAATGCTAAACTATTGTGTTCTCCATAATAATTTACAAGGATTGTTCCGTAATTACGAGATTTGTATGTCTCAATTGGGAAGTTTCGATAAACTAAGTTAATCCAAGCTGGACACTTATCCTATGCACAATTTATTCATTGTAATAACTTTTTCTTTTTCTGCAGATTGGCTACGATAAAGAGGGACTTCCAATAGGTTTGCAAATAATGGGTGGACCATGGGCGGAAGCTACTATTCTGCGGGTAGCCTCTGCAGTTGAGGTTCGTATATTTCAGTAAGGCCTCCCACTCTTTATTTGTGATATATAACTTATTGTTATTATGATTTTTTTTTGGCTAACTTATTCAGAAACTTTGCGGCGAGTCGAAGAAAAAGCCTGCGTCATACTATGACGTTCTGAAGGCCAACTAAAGCTAAGATATTGTTGCTGCACACGGTTTATAAGTGGCTGGATTTATTATTTGGGAATCGGCATCCTATAGCAAATGCTTTGCTCTTTCAAACTCCGGGCATCCGATTTTTCCAAACGATTTATGATTTGATAAATTCATAGGAAATAATTTATGCAGAGAAGAGTGGTAATAATTTGAAGACAAAATCAAGCATCACTTAACCATGACTAATAAAGGTAATATGTCCATTTTATTTCATAATAGTGGAAACGCGTGTGTTCTTCCACTTTTTATCATTACAAGAAATAATATAAAAATAAACAATTTTTATAATTTTATTTTAGATAGGTAATTTAAAAAGTAAAATAATAAATTAATTGATACTAACGAAGATAAGTATAATTTTATTATAGATAATTAATTAAAATTTTAAAAAGTAACAAAATAATTTATATTGATAAGAGTAAAATATGAGACGATCAGTAGTCCTCTTTATTAATAGATATAAACGTATCCCACAATTATTCATTAATTGGAAGTGACAGTAAATATAAAATTGTCCATCTGCCTACCTAAGCTTAACATTAATATCAATAAAATGCATTGATAAATTTTATACGTGTATCCGCTCTAACCCAGCCTACCAACCCGACGTGCTAGAGGCGGGATGAGCTAGTTTATCAGCCTAAAATTGTTCTTTTTTGTCAAAAATATCGTTTTAAATTATTAATCATAATAGAAAATTTTAATATGCATAAATAATTATCTTTTAACTTATTCAATTCAAAATATTAATTAAGTAATTAAAAACTTACAAGAAATTATATGTATGTACATATACACATGTATGTATATGTATGTATATGTATTTCAACCAGTCTATGGTTAATTGAGTTATTATTCGTTAACCTACCATAAGTCTTTATAAAATACATATTATGTCACAGTAAATTGTCATAACTCAGATTCATTTAATAATGAGTTGGTTGGACAAGTATTCCATAAGCAATTTTAAGCATAATTTGTGAAATATAAAATACATATACCGCATATTCCGAGTAAAACGAAAATTTCTACAGAACCTTTAAAGCATCCTACCTTTAAAGCATCCTGAAGGTCTCTTGCCTGAATTGCTGTGGTTAGGGCATGCTATCCTGTCACACTACAAGGAAAGAGATAAATAAAAAATGCTGACCGATGAAAGGGGGCTCTTAAAATTGTTTAGAATGTATTCATACCGATCAACAATGACCACAGAGCGAAGCTCACAGTTGGCAAAGCTGCAAATAATTGTTAAAAGCAGACAATTATTTCATACCGCTGCACACATATAGACGCGCCAGTTACATGAACGTCACCCGATGTTTAAAAATTTAAGTCACCACATGAAACAGCATACAAGACTGAAAACAACGGGAAAGGTGCTTTTTGAACTAATGCAAACAAAAGCGGTGGGAACTAAGTTGTTGTGAAATCCAAGAATAACCAATATGTTTTCATTTAAAAAGAATCACAACAATAAACTCAGTTGGCTCTAGAGGATGTGGATTACAAATAACTACATGCAAGGCATCGGTGAACTTACGGCTTTGATAATTCCTTCTTCTCCAAGTCATGGCTGTAATTTCCAAAAGCACCTAGAGTATAAAACAAAAATGCTCTGTGAGTCACAATTGCTATCTCCTTCTCTTTTCTTGTTCCCAACCTGTGATGGAGTGAAAAGTAAAGTGGGAGTTACAGATATGAACAGATCATACTGGATGGCAATTTCCAGTTCGATAAAAATCATCCAAGTTATTAGGAAAAAACAAGAATACATTGTTTTTTCTTAAGGAAAAATTACATAAAGATAACTTTCAATAATTAAAAGTTATACAACTTCGTATTTGATGGCATGTTTCTAAAGGTATTTGATAGTAAATTCCAGTGACAGAAACATATAGAGTAAAGCAAAGTTACAGGAAGAAGGAAAAATATTTATTGGGATTTTCATAACAAAAATTGCATAAATCTTTAAATACCAATAATCACTAGATTTTTGAATTAATATAGCCAACAATACATCTGTTCCAATAACATAAAATAGTCTGCAAGTTATCTATTCATTTTTTACAAAAGTGTGATAGACACTAATGATTCCCGTGACATCCCCTTCAGAGAAGATTCACATATTACTCAGCAGTTTCTAGCGACTACTAAAAGTACTAGATGTGAAAGCAACATTAATTTCAGGAAAGACAATTTGATGTTATCTTTCTATCATAGAGAAGAAATATACTATTCTAGTGTCTAAAAAGTAGGAATATACTAAGTATTAACTTTGTAAAACGTAAGTTCAATTCTACTATTCTAGTGCAATTCCCAAATTCAGTATAGCTGAGTAATATTTTACCAAATGATATAGTTCACAATAAGAAGAGAAGGTCGGCTTACTTTTCGAAAAAAATTATGGAGTAATCACATGATTCACATCTACTACGCATGACTCTATACAAGTTGTCACACACAAGGTTTCATAGACCCGAAAAGGTCGTCCTCAGATACCTCTAAGACTTGGATATGTTCCTCCAATGTCACAGCTCCAACTACTAAGTGTTCACATAAATAGGGTGTTCTGTCCCGCTTCTAGGTCGTGGTTACTATGCACGATAAGGGAGATAAAGCTTTTTTTAATCAGATTCACCTGACTGTAATATATCTTTTGGCAATGTTAAATGTGAATAGCATTATGTTCCGTAGGTTGGATCTAGTGTTCTAGTAGTCATGTCTAATCTAGAAGTTGGTGGGGTTGAAGGAGTTAGTCAGGCTACGTAAAGCCCTGGGGGAACAAAAAGTATAAAACAACCAGTAACTGAATCGTACCAGTTCATGAACTTCAGCCCTCTAGATGCAATTTCTTCTTTTGTCTCTCTAACATCGGTCTTCCACCAAGTATCCTCATTACTGTCGATCTGAAAAGAAAATAAAAAGTGACTGAGAACAAATTATAATGTGCCATAATTTTGTACAGCGAAAGAAAAATGATAACGGTCTTCTATGAAATCATAAACCACAACACAAGGGTGCATAACGTGAAAAAAATCTAGGTACTTGCCAGTGAAAAATCAATTGCAGGAAATAGAGTTTGATACTCGCTGATGCTTCTTCTTTTGTCGCAGGGATGAACCCCCTGCATGAGAAAACACATGGAGAAATCTGTAAAGGTTCACATGATGACCTCAATAACAAGCTTAAGGAAGCTTATATAAAATCTAAAAAATGTACTAATGTTGTCTATAAACATAAAATACAACTTCTGACAATATTGTGGTGGGGGAAGTAAACGAAGAAGCAACCTTAAACCTTTTTAGTGATTTCACATAAAACCCAGATTCAAATTTAAGTTTGATTTCATATTTTTATACATCAATTATCCAATGACCTTGTAAAATAATCTCAATCTTTTATGGAAAAATATCAAAGTTCATTGAACAGGATATTTCACATTTTTATTTCATTGAAGTCTTTTATTTCACATCTATAGTTCAATATAAGATCTCAATAACAACAACAGATATAGTTTTTGACAGATGCATGCATGAAACCAGCCTCAATGTTGTTGGCTGTGTCTGTTCAGTGTGTCTAAAGTTCAACATCTAATGGCAGTCTGAACATATTTTCAATGCACAAAAAGCTCACTTGAAATATTTCTATTCCTCCATCCTTCAATTTCAGTGCCTAACATTAAATGTTGGAATAAGTCTATTGACTGGGAAGTGATAACATTTTGAATTCCTCCGGCACCCCTTTTAGTTACAAGATATCCATTTTTTTGAGACTTGAAAAAGCCATGAAGGAGAATGAAATTTCGCTGTAGTAAATGTATCAATATGATATGTAACTGTCTCCTAGAAGAACATCTTTGTTTCAATTTATAGAAAAGGTTAGATTGTAAATTCACATACCATACGTTCCCGACAAAGTTCAAAAGCAACAATAGGAGGGCAATTCAGACTCGAAATTGCAGCACGATTGCTGTTTCCTGCATTTTCCACCATAAGAGGTAGCACATCTGTTCTATCTGTGTAGCCCTCACCTCCAAACACTCCAACAGCAGTTTGTAGTGTCCTAAAACCTTACATATTTTGGCATTTCAGACAATTCATAAGAACAACATTCCAATATGAAGTACATAAGCTTAAAATATCAAAATATATAGCCCAATACAGCCTTATTCAACTAATGCATCCTCATTCACGAAAACATTCCATAACAGGAACAAGTTAACATAATAATTTCTAGGCTTAATTAAGTTTTAAGTACCTCATAAAATTTGCATATTTCCAATTAAGTTTGTAATGAAAGTTTTCTAATATCCAAAATATTTTTTATTTTTACTTAAATACCCAACCATTTGATTTTATTGTTAACGGAATGACATAACCACTATCTTTATCTTCTAATCTCCAATTCAATAATCAACTCTATCTTTCCATCTCCAATCTTCTCAATTTTATTGGTCAACTCGCTCTTAGAGAGGAAAGATACAAGTTGACCGACAAGTTAGAGGAAATTAGAGAAGCAAAGGGCAAGTTGATTCATGAGTTAGAGAAGGAAAGATGAAAGTAATGGTCACATCATTGCGTTGACAGCAAAATCAATCGGTATTGTACTTAGACAGAAATAAAAAATAAAATAAATTTTTTTAATTGAAACTTAATTAAAAATACTCAAATTTATGTTACTTATAACTTAATAAACCTAATTTCTATTTGATATTTGAAAGGAACTCATATCCCCCCTTAAACTATGGATAGGGAGATAATTTTAAATGGCATATTAGTGAGTAACAACTGGATTCACAGATGGATAATCCAAATCCTGCTAACATTAGTTTACTAAACGATCACCACAACAATTAAAAAGACAGCAATTAGTTTACTAAACTCTCTTGAATTGAACTGGTCCTAAGACAATATTCCCATTTAAAGAGACAGCAATTACATTTTGTCGCAATAATTTCTACCTGGAAAGATAATATACCAGGTCCATGGACTTGCTGTACACATGTTTTTATTTACACGATTGAGTCACACCAATGTTCAAAATGTGCAAATTTAAAGACTGTCGATCTGATGTTGCTTCACAGTAGTCAGACACAACCATAGTCCACAGTTATCAATCAATAAAATTTGATCATGTTGCACAGTGAACGTACAACAAATACAAACACAAGACACATTTACATTGCAAAATAGTGCAGTGTTCCCATACCAAAAAATTTCCCGGAAAACACAGGAGGTCTAAGCCAATTAAAAATTAAAAGAAAGAAAAAGCATGACAAGGAAAATTTGTGAAAATGAAAAATGAATAATTACCTGATCTTCTGAAGCTTTTTTTTTGGTACAAGAGTTTAGAAATTAAGTATTCTTTTATTAATAAAGAGACATACAGTTTCTCAATCTATACAAAGCATTTGACTCGCACACTAAAGAATCAAACGCAAGTTGCTACCTCAATAAAGGAGATACTATGACTAGATCAATCTTCTTCATAATCCCAGAATCATGAACATGCTTTCGCAAATTGTCAACCTGTCAGAAGCAAAAAATATTACACATTCATGACAGTAAATAATATTTTCCATCTCTAAACTACATCATGACTCAAGGCATGTAAGCTTCTCCCTTCTGAGTATGTTTCACACAATAAGTTGCGGTGCTTTACCTCTTGCCAGCCCAACGGCGTAATATGCGCATCAAAATATTCAGACTTCATGTATGCGTCGTAGTTCTTATCTCCCTCCACATTGTGGATCCCCTGTCCGTGCCTGACCTGGACATATGCGTTTTATAAGTTGGTAGTATCTTAATTTGCATAATGCAATCTCAAATGTACTTGATAATGAAATATACAACATGTCAGCTTCAAATTCACAAGGGATACAGTATGTTGACTGAAAACGTGAGTTCAATTCCAATACGAACCAGGTGAATGGTTTTGCAACGGTGCAAAGGAAACACGTATGGACCACCATCACCGCAATCCATAGTCTCTGACAAGCCTAGCAAACATTCACGCAACAGAACAGAACGAGAAGTAAAAGCAAAATATGTAGTATCAGAATCCAAGCCAGAGTCGGAACGTTAACATCAAAATTAAAAATAATAATAATACCGTAATCATAAGTGTTCCGAACAAGTAATTCACTAAACAATGAGTTATGCACATGAAATCACGTCGAGAGCAAGAACGATTTAAGGAAATTAAAATCAACATGCAATTCAACGATTATCAGTAGATTGTTACAGTTGAATCAGATCGATAGGTTGCAATCATTCAATTATTTGTTTCCTAATTCTCTGATCTTGCTTCGGTAGATCTTCTCTTCTCACACCAAATATAACCTAAACGTGCTTCTCTGACACACGCGCAAACTACGGAAAGCGGAATTTGAGTGGCCATTGGAAGAGAAGGAAAAACGATTTGAGTGAGAAGGTAGCTTACCGGAGAAGCAGAGAGCAGAACGAGGAGAAAGGAGTGGAAATGAGACGCGACGAAAGCGTAAAGAAGAAGCAAAAGATGGCCTCGAGGTTGAGATGCTGCACTTTACACCAGCTGTAACTGTGCTCATGCTTTTGCCACTGACTAGAACAACCTGCTAAATAATATTAGTTTGATTTCGTTTATTTTCTCTGATGTTGTTACCAGCGTTATAAACATGTTTTACTCGGTAACTTCAGTAACCATTCATAAAAATAAACATTTTTAAGAGAAAAACATTAAAATCAAATTAGTGAATTAAACGTAAAAAAATATCAAAATGAAAAATATTTTCATGATTTATTAAAAATAAAAATAAATTGTAAGCAATTGTTTGTTTATATAAAATAATAAACATATTACTTAATCAAATTGCATGGCTAAAAATAATTTAATCGTTGTATTTAAACTATTTTATTATCTTACTGATATTTTTAACTACTTAACTAAATAAATTATGGATTAACTAAAATTAACAATGCAGACTATAATCAAATATTAAGAAATTGTTAGAGATCTAAAGATGATAACAATTTTACGAACTGAAATTAAATTTACGACTTAAAAAAAATTTAAATTTATGACTTAAAACATTTTAAATTTGCGCCAAGAAAGAAAGACTTATGATTTTAAATTTAAAATTTTTCATGTTACACTAGCACATTTCATTAAAACTTTATTTATAAAAAGTAAATCTTAAATGTATCACTCCAAATGCTCTTATCTTTATCCTTTCGAAATTTACGTCAATTGATCCTAAGCATGGTCATCCAAACTTTGCCAATTCATTACTAACAAATTTTAGCTCACCAATAATTAATAAAACAGATCATCTTACGACTAATGAGATAATTATTTAAAAATATTATATAATTAAGTGATATAATAAGTTATTATTTCATTTAATTATTTTCTATGTTTTAGATACTTGGATTAAGAAATTTGAAAACCTGATTTAAAAATACACTTTGAATTTCTATATTATCGGAATGTGGATTCTGAATGCGTATTATAGACTTTTAGATTATGTATTCGACAAAGTTCCTTGCTAAGTATACATCTTTTCTAAATTCAACGGTTTAGAATATATTTCGAAATTATAAAAAATCCAAAAGGTATTTTAAATTATTTGAAAATTTAAAATATCTTCAACAATCCAAAACGCATTTTAAATAATACAATTCAATATATATATATATATATATATATAAAAGTTAGACAATTCAAAATATATTTTTAAATCTGAAAATACATTACAAATTAAATATAATTCGGAGCATGCAATACAAAAATATATTTTTTAATTTTATAATCTAAAATAGTTTTTTAGTCATGAAAAATCTAGAGTAAATTTTATTTATTAATAATTTTAACATTTTCAAAGTAGCATAAAGAAATTATACTTTTGATGTATGGAGAATTTTGTCATTTTGAAAGTAGCTTGAAAGAAATTATGGGCTGGTAACAAATTAACAATCGTTAAATCCACAAGAAGGAAACGTACCTTAAATCTCTCCCCTCCTAAACAATCTAATCCATCTATCCCGATGGCTCTGAAAATTCAGCTCACGTCCCCTTTTTTCTACTCCGCCTCGCCCGTCACTCTCTCCACCTACAAACTCACCACACGAATCTCGTGCACCGCCGCTGGTGACGGCGGCATCAGCGACTCGAGGCTGGCGTCCGAGTTTGCGGTTAGGGTTGCGAGAATGAACGCGCATTCGGTGAAAGCGGATGAGGCCATGAGGAAGAGCAGAAAGCTCCTCTTCGGAGAGCTGTGCGAGTATATGTGCCTCAACGAAGAGCAGGCCCAAGATAAATGGAGCAGCATGGATGAAGACGAGAAATCGGTTTTGGTGAAAGCTTTTCTTAAGGAGTGGGGTTCGCATTTTCACCCCTTGTCCGCCAGGTCCACTAAAGAGATGTTGGAGGAATATCTGCGACAGGGGAACGCACCTCCCAAGCCTCCTAGTTCTTCCTCCTTCTTTTCGGGACTCAATAGAATTATTGGTTTTCCGTAGACGGTTACTCCATTTAGTTGGACTTCATACTTCAATTTGGTTCCTTGTAATTTTCATTTTCTCTTACAAAATAAACAAATTGGGCATGGGGTTGCATGCCGTTATAGAAGAAATGTACGCCATTTTTTATGCAGTAAAATTTGAAGGGTTAAATGGTAGATGGCCTGAATTCGTTGATCGGCTGCTCTGTGTTACAGCATTGCTGGGGTTAGGATTCCTCGTGGTGAAAATGTTGTCATCGTATTTATTTCCAGTTTAGTTGTTCATATTTCATGTATCTTATAACAATCCATTGTCTAGGCCAGATAAGATGTTTTGTAAGCAATGAACAAGAATCTGGTGTGATGCATGTATTCCGTAATCGTTTTCGTTTTAGTCCAGAAAAGAAAAACCAAATTAAGACCAAAATGATTTGCGAACACCACAATATGTTTTAGTCATTTGATACCTGATAAGAGAATGAGATAATAGAGAAAAGTGTCTATGCCATAAATGATGTCAAATGAGGAATGTTATAAACAAAACTTATGAGTGGCTATATGATATTTGGAGTGAAGGAGTGTTCATCTATAATTTTCCTTGAAGAACTACTTAAAAATTAAGTGCAAAGATGCCAAGTTTAGATATATTCTTTTAAATTGAAAATTCTTAAATAAAAAATACTTTCTCGTAATGCGCTAAAAAGAAACATGTTAACCCGCAAAATGTTTAGGACATATAGATCTAAATTCATTTACTGCTGAATACTAATTAATCAACAGAGATACATGATTAAAACCACTGCGGCTGTATATAATCGCTCACGTCACAAAATCCGTTGTCATTAACTAGCGCTTTGAATGATTCCATGATGAGTATAGTCCAAGCAGTGGCTGCTTTGAAATCCATTTACCTGGAGACATATAAACAAAATATGTAGCGCAATCATATAGTACATATACATAGCTGTATGCTATCGCAGTACACAAGTCGGAAATTTTGTAGCAGTAAAATCAATGAAGCATCTGAATAGTAGTTGAGACAGAAGAGCGAGAACGGAAGAATGGACGGAGCTCCCGGCTATATAGACAGGTTCTTTCAACTTTTATTCACTCGTTGGTCTTATCAAAAGTAACAGATATTTTGGAATATTTATATACAACCAGAAAGCTGTAAATGATGTATTGCACAAATGAAATGTACGGAACACAAACATCATCAGAAATACAGTTGTCTGCAGTGTGTAACTGTCGCTTCGGCTGGACAATATGGACACTTGAATGTTCGGGTGCTATTTTTTGATAACTTCATAATTGATTGCTTGCAAAGGACATGTAAGCATGGCAACAGCATTGGAGGATTCTCTTCACTTCCTTGATCCCTACTCACAGGGCAAACAAAAATCGAGTGAAACTGAAATTCCTTACCCAATTCTACAGGCACCGGCAACTGTTTCATTTCCTGCCACTCTTGCTTCTTTGCTGCCATTACATTTGCCAGCTTTAACAGGGTAGGCAACCCCTCAACTCCTGCAGC
Organism: Vigna reflexopilosa; assembly: GCA_027742785.1. Classification (NCBI taxonomy): domain Eukaryota; kingdom Viridiplantae; phylum Streptophyta; class Magnoliopsida; order Fabales; family Fabaceae; genus Vigna; species Vigna reflexopilosa. The sequence continues at coordinate 33,443,656 of CM050926.1, read as the reverse complement.
AACTGCTACACTCAGTGGGTTCTCATAGGACTGCCCCAAGAGAGTACAAAACTGCCGTGCGAGCTCTTCAGTTGTCATCTCCCAATGAATTGGGGACATCAACTCTGAATAAGGGGAGCTCTCTAGCCTTCCTGCATACAAGAGGCAACCCATGAGCTTTGTGAACTCGTCCTTGTTGAGGGAAGCAAAAGGAGCAAGATAAGTTCGGGCGTATTTTAAGGCATCAGCTTGTGTCCCATTTTGCAGGACCTCTACAAACTGCAGTCTGTGAATCTTTAGCTCAAGATTAGAACCAATATGATCAAGTTTCTCTCGATTAGCAGAGACCCATGTCAGAGCAGGCTGAAGGTTTTTCTCCCTCATAGCTCCAATAATCTGATGCATTTCTAAAAATTGAGATCTAAGTGCAGTTGCATCAGGCTCTCCAGCCTCATTTACGAGGCTATCTCCAAGATCAAATAAACCTTGACGGTAAAAGTGGTTTGCAATGATCTGATTGATAATACGAGTATCAAAGTCAACATTTCTGTATGCCTTAGATATGTCAGGATTTAACAATTTTTCAAGGAGCCTTTGATACTTGATAATACTTCCGTTCACTTCCTTATGTGAACCTTCCAACTGTTGAAGTGGTCCAATAGCATTAATCTTGAACTTAAGTTCTGTGAGAACGGATTTCTGGTCAGCAGGAGAAGAGAGGTCACGGGATGACTGAATTGTTGCCAATGCCTGCTCAATTTCACGCCCCACCTGGTCAACAACTTCCTGAGACTTGGAAGAGGATAATTTTTGCTTTTTGGCTACACGATCAAATGCATCTTTGATGCTACTCAGCTCCATCTTTATGCTCAGATCACAAAATCCTACAAAAGACATTACAAAGAACAATAAATCCTGTTCAGAAAGACACAACATACAGTTTTTTTAGTGTTAAAGCTAAGAATATAGCACTACACAAGAGGCACTACACCATCACAGAACCATACACTAGCAGCCGTTATAGTCCCCCATAGACAATTGTTAGTGCATGTTTGGAACGAATTTACACTAAACATAACCAGCTTTTTGGTTAAAGCAACAGCAATGTTGCTTCTGTTTTGGTGCATTGGAAAGTGAAATTTTACCTTCAATTGCATATCCAAACACGTTGTTACTAGTTACAACTTACAAGACTTTTTTCGAACTAGAGCAGTACAGCCACATTTTCTACCCAAGAAGTTGAAACTATTTTCATATTTGAAGTTGAAACTACAGCACTATACACTCACCTCAGGTCAATCGATATTTGAAGGGAACAATAAGTTCAAGTTGGTTATAAAACATCAATACAAAGAAGTGACCTACCGAAGATGTTGAAGCCCCTATAAGCTCAACACCAAGTATAGAGTTTATGTTCACCTAAGTCTCAATAACAGTACCAGGGAATCTTAAACTGGATATGTTTTATTATGTAAATGGCCACTTAAACTATGGATAAGCTGAAATATATACTAAGATGATCCTCCAACTTTATTTATAATAATGAGAAAGACTCTAAGCTAAATGTTGTACAATCACTGCTAAATCTTCCTCTTATGGAAGGTTGATAGAATTCTCACAGCAACTAGAACAAACTACTTCATGTGGTACTTAAATCTCGAGGTTCTCATCTAATGGATTAGTCTTTTGGGTTAAGTTCCTTCTATACTTAAATTCTAAAAGTTGGTACTTTCATTCAGAGTTGAGCTATGGAAAGAACTGTCTAAGCTAGATTAAGGCACAAACCAAACTCAGATAGTTGATTGAAGACATCAAAGAGAAACTGGCAACCATTGGGTCATTGTCAATAGGGTGAAAGCTATCAGGGACAAAGGCCCTTAAATGGGATGACAATAATACAAGTCCCACATTGAGTAGAATAAACTACATGTTGTAGTACTTAAGCCTTGAGGATCACCCACCTAATAGGCTATACTTCTTGGTTGAAACTCTCCTTGTGCTTAAGTCCTAACAGATGTCCCAACTGACTACGAAATAAGAATTAACTAAGTAAAAGATCCTTATGATAGAACCAACTGGTAAGAGAGAAAAATGAAGAACACTCAAGGCACAGAAGAAATTTTATCATCTCTGCGCAGTTACAATTGTTGAACAATTGGATGCACTTCATTAGGTTAATTTAGGAGTGTACCTTAGCACCCGTCCACACTTCCTATTACCACAATGAATAACTCCCCTCTACCTATTAATATATATTATCATCCACTTGACTGACTGACTAAACACCTGACTAGCCATTCAAGGGTTACGTAATACATTCTCAAAAATGGATTTGGATCCTCTTGTTTACAATAAATATGAGAAGATATGTTAAATAAATTTAAACATTTTCTGTGTTTTTTACTCATACACAGTTGAAATAAAAACTAACCAACCCATTATCCCACTAGATTAGGGGTTTATGTTTTCCATTATCTTTTTGTTGTTTTAATTGCTTTTTATTTTATTAAAAACAGGATTCTCCTGTTTATTGTGAACAAAAGAGGATCTCAATACCTATAAACATCGTCAGTTTGTGGAGGTATATCATTGTCAAAGGGTTTTCTCCCAATACCACCAGAGTTTTCTCCCAAGTTACTAATACGTTTCTCCCGTGAGAACTAAGAAATTTAAAAACCAAATGAATAGTTTAACCAAAGGAAAAATCAATCATTTTTAAATTTAGATAGACTGTTTCTTATCTCTAAATATACAGGATTGGTGCTCTCTTGTATATAAATATCGAATTGTTATCATGGAATAAGCACATCTTTATTTGGTCTCAGCTTAAAATAAATCATTTTTCCATCTTTTTCCATGTCCATATGTAACCCTTTTTTCATTATCATAACGATGATATCTGTGAGCCAACCTTTATAAATATCTACAACTTAACTTAAGAGTTGAACAAGAAAAAAACTTACAGAAGACAAAGGTGCTGCAATTGTCACTAGTTGACAACACCAGCTAGCAACTAGTAAAGGGAAGGAGGGAGCACTAAACTGGAAAACAAATAAGCTAGAAATTTTTATCGATAATAGCATCAGACGTAGATGTAGATCTGCATGGACAGTATCAAGAGAACACTCTTAAACGTTTCAATATACATATACACATCAAATTCAGCCAAATGATAAGATTATTGACTTCTTAAGTGAAAATGGAGTTTCAGGGTGATAATTGTATGGCCAAATGTCAGCAAAAAATAATGGAATAATGTAATAGGAAAGTTTCAAGGTCAAATTCAAGCCTAAAAGATCATCTATAAAATGTACCAATGAGAGCTGTTTTCCTTGACATTTTCTTCTTTAAACCCATTACCTCATGTCCATAATTTGAAAATTAAAGGGTAGTTTCTTTTTGACATATAAGAATTCTCAGTTATACAAAAATTACAACTTGAAACCCAAATCGCATCATTATGTGTATTCCTAGATCATAAATGTAAATGAGTGATAAAATTTGTTAAAAAAAGGAAGAATTACAATCCTTATCCAGGTTAATCAAAGAAATATGAAACCTGAAACAAATAGTCTTATATCTTCAATCAACTACCAATGATATGGTTCATCCATTTAGATTAATCATTATGTGGCAGCAAATATCTGCAAGCGTCAATTTGGTTTTTTTGGAGTTGAACACGGAATTCACACTTGAAACTTGAATTGTGTCTATTAACTTATTCTAATTTTTATATTTAGATGTCCTTCTGAAATTCAAATCATAAATTCCAAGATCAGTCAAGGGAATTACAAAGTAACTAGCTCAAGTCATTTCCAATACCTAAATAACACCCTGAAGTTGTCAATTCCTCACCCCAACATTGTGCAGCTGCTCTCCCCCTTTCTATTGCCACCACCACTGCAGGTACCTTCCTACGTAGCCACCAACCACCACTATAACCACTACTATAATCCTTACTACCACCACCCTGCCAACCCTGCCCTCATTATCATAGTTATTAGCAAACTTTAGATCTTACAATCACACAATTGAATTGAAATTGTACTTATAGTCCTAATTCCGTGTCAAACTATGCATGACCATGCATGAAATCTATAATTCTAAACCAATTCCAATTGTCAGAATTGGAGTTGAGATTACAATTCTAAACTATAATTCCAAATCCATCATCCTAACAAACTACTAGTAACAGTAATAATACCCATTGGTTTACTTTAAACATCCAATGAAAACAAAGCAACTAAGTTATTTGCCTACAGTGACTTCGCAAACTACAAGACAAACTAAGTACAAACAAATATATGTATTATAGTGTTCATGATAACTTACTGAAACTGAGACTTGCAAAGCCAGCATTGCACAACAAAATTTTCAAATCTACAATTTACTACACAAGCTAAATAGAACATATACAGAGTATGCTTAATCTGTAATGGAGAAATTTTCAAATCTACAATTTATTAGACCCGCTTAATGGAAAAATCCATTTATAAAGAATCAATTTCACCACGGGATTATACAAAATGGTAAACGAAGATTACTGTGTTCGAAGTAACTGAAACATTACAAAAATCAACACAGTTAACAAAAGACCTAAGAGTATGAGACACTCCATTGTCAAAAGCAAAGCACAACATAACTCTTCAACGGCAGCAATCAAAATCCACAGAACTAAATCGGAAGGTGTAAGCAGCAAAATAACACAGCACAACAAACTGTTTATTTTCGATCACAATCCCTGGTAGCGAACAAAAAATAAATAAAAATTATAGGGAAAAAACCATTTCTATTCAAAATTCCACTTACTATGAACTTTGAAATAAAAATTATTAACATACGAGGGAAGGAAGAAGCAAGAAAATCAAATCAAAAGTTGCATAAACTAATGAACGAAAATGGATTTCTCGGTTATTAGTCATCGTTTTTGTCGGAGTAACTACAAATTGTCGAAATAAAGTAACGAAAAATAGAATAAAGAATTCGAATGAGAGTGCGCATTCTTGCAAACAAAAGAAGAAGGTGTAGATGGATTTGTGTTACCTGAGAAAGAGTGTGAGGGAGAAAGCGAAAGCGTGTGCGATGTGAGGGAGACGAGACGAAGAAAGGAACCAAGCGTGCGACTAAAACGGGGTGTCCACCAGAGACACGTGCGAAAACAAAAAATCCTCTTCTGGACCGCATTTGCCCCTACTCTTCTCTAAATTACTTTTAAGCCCTTTGGGGTTTTGATGGATCAATCCATTTACATAATAATTGATCTATTTGTTCAGAGTTCGAGATCTGTGAAAGAGGATTTTGCCTTTGAGCCTTAACTATGGGCCTGAAGTGTAAGTCCATAGATGCCACGTGGCTGATTTTTGCACGTTAAAAACTAACACATATTATACCTGGCCTTTGGAAATTCGCATACTCAACGATAAATAGTCTCTTTCCTTTCACAAATCATATATATATATATATATATATATATATATATATATATATATATATATAATAGATGAAACTTTATCTAGGGTCTTTTTCTATAAATTTTTAAGGTATCTTTCTGTTATTTCATTTAAAGTATCAAAGGAAAGTGTTTATGTATTCAATGGTTTTAAATATACACGTTTTCAATAAATACCAAGTAAAATAATAGAATAATATGTAAATATGAAATATTTTAAAATTAAGAATGCCAACGGGTCCGAATAATTTATTTACTATCCTTGAAAAATTAATTGTGATTTTTTTTATATTTACGAATACTCATGAATATTTATATGTTTTTAAATTTTATTTATTTTAAATATTAAATACAATTATTTAAAATGTAAATTTAGTTTAAAAAATTATTTTTAAATATAGTTTAAATCAAATTATTTAAAATATATTAACGAAATTAATTTGATAAATTTAAATAAATTTTTGAGGATGTAAATTTTAGAAAAATAATCTTTCACAGAATAACTTCAATCTCATAAATCTAAATAAAAGAAATAAAAAAATATAACGTCAATTTTTAAAATATTATTTTATGATTAATATATTATTTACTAAATTATTTAAATTATAAAAAAAATAAATAAAACTTACTAATAATAGTTATCAGGTAACGATTATTAAAGGATTGAGATACTATGATATTCGTCACCCAATTATCATATAAATAATTAAATACGTGTACTTTCTCTGTAATATAATATTTATACTAAATTATTTGTTTTCAAGGGTTGCATTCTAACAATAATTTGTTTGTATTTAAATGTTTATAGTAAAGAAACCTTCAATGTATAAATTTAATTATTTTTGTTATTTATCTATTTGATTCACTTTCATATAACTATCAATAAAAGGTTTTAATATAGTATCTCAATTTTAAAAAAACACAATAGAGTTACTTTTCATTTAATTAATAATAAAAGTGTTGATAAGTAGATATTAATTTATTTTAGATTAAGTATAATATAATTAATAACAAAATGTTATTAAATAGATATTGATTTATGTACCATATATCCGTAAAGGAGGATGAGATTACCGGTCTCAAATCCTGATAAACTTTAAGGAGAATCTCTAATCAAATTTTCTAATAGATCTCATTTATTAGATATTGAGTAGTGATTACAGTTCTACTACATAAATCTATAAAAGATTGTGAATTAAAAATTTTACTGTAAGAACTGATTGACTAAATTATTACATAATTACCTCTCACGATTTAGAGTTTTGATATTTAAAATGTAAAAAGATTTAAATAAAAATAACCGAAATAAAGTAAAGTGATCAGAAAAAAAATGTGAAGAAGTATTTGATTATGATCCATGAGTCCACACTCAAAACAATTTATTTTGAATTAAGTATAATACAATTTGTGATCAAGTTATAGTAAAAATTTATAAATGACTTCATATTTTTGTACTCTTAAAATTGAGGATTTTGATTAAATGTTTTACTAATAAAGAAATCAAATTACATAAAATAAATAAATGATAAAATAATTAATAAGGTTGAAAAATATATTTGTAACAGCGTGATTCATGAAAAGAAAGAGTGGTTCCTTGAAATACATTATTTATTCTACTTTTTGGGAGAGGAAAGACATTGACAAAAATAAAGTAACTTGGTTTGTTTTTCTGAAACGCTTATCACGATTTTAGGATGCAGATTTTGTAGACAGAATCTGCTAGAAACTTTGAGTCAAAAAATCCAATTGAAAATCATAAAAGCAGGCACCGAGTCCACAGAAAAAAAGAGGCCAATAAATAGCTATAATGTAAAAGTTGAAGGTGACCCTGTGAACACAAAAGCATAGCCATGACCTTCACCATTCTGAGAACCTCTTCAACTCCAATCTGTTCCAAACCCATTTTCTCAAATTTTCTCCTTTCTTCTCCTCCCACATCTTTCTCCTACCCAAACCCCATTGCTTCTCCCACTCTTTCAATTTTTGCGTTACCCTCTTTCCAACCCAAACGTCGTTTTCGAGGCGGGATTGTCGCCATGGCTGCACCTGGTTCACTCCACAAATCCGAGGAAGAGTGGCAGGCAATTCTCTCTCCTGATCAGTTTCGCATTCTCAGGCAAAAGGGCACCGAGTAAGAACCATTATCTCTTCTCCTTTTTATCGATTAAGCTTCTCAAACGTTGAAATCGCGTCAGACAATTAATGGGTATGTCAAGTTTCTCCGAATCTTGATTTCTTTCCCGGAATTGCCCTCTATGCCAAAGTTCAAGAATGAAATGAAGTCATGGAAATACATTTTTTTTTATTAAAAGCCATTTGGATAAACTTCTCTCTGAACATGGGTAGGATAAGGAAAAAGAAAGTTAATTAAATTGAGTTTTTGGCATTATATGAAATCAACTTTACTTGACTTGTGTGAAGATATTTTCTTTTAGCTCCAGCAAAAATTGAAGTGTGTAAGTTGATTTTAGCTTTATGCTAAAGTTAAATGCATTTTACTTATTATTTTTGAAAAATTTATCCAAATAAGTCTAAATTGGGAAGGTTTGATTTCACAAATTCACTTACTCCGGGATTATGTAAAGTATATGCTGAGTTATTGCGCGTGCTAAAGGTTAATCCCTTGACAGTGTGATCAAGATTTTAAGCTGCAGTCGAGATGTTTGTTATTATGGAAGATTGTGGACAAATACGGCTTCTGTTGTGGTTACGGACAGTTGTTTAAAACCATGTTTTTAGTCTTACTGCTTAGCTTTCATGACCACAGTACTAATAGGGATTATTAGTAATGGGTTGTCCTAGCTAATTGAAGTACATCTTGAAAGAGAATGTTGAGCGGGGAGAGATTGATACTGCATTAATTGATTTCATGATACAATATTTGGTCTTTTTATACAGGTAAATCTGCCCAAACTCTTGTTAACAAACTTAACTAACAATAAATGACTTTTAACTATCACTGTCGACCGTAACTAATAGTATTTCAACTGGGTCGAAGGCTACAATGTAATCTCCTCTTAGATACGTTCATTAGTATGTTATCTATATGCTTATGGTCCTGTGCTGTGATAACACCCTCACAAGATGTACTGTGACTAATTTCCCATATGTGATTCTGGCAATTTGAATGAATGCATAGAGATGCACAGAGAAAAAAACGAGGGGAGAGAATGATGCTTGGAATGGACAAATCTGAGTAATTTTTAGTCTGCTCCGAATTTTTGGTGGTTCTTAATTTTCTTAGCAACAGAGTCCATGACAACAGCGTTAGTTTGAAGATGGTAACTAGTTTCATTCAAGATGGGAAATTCTGTTTCTGTTGTAAGAAAATGTTTTGATCTGGTGCAGGTTCCCTGGAACTGGAGAGTATGACAAGTTCTATGGTGAGGGAATTTACAACTGTGCTGGTTGTGGGACTCCTCTCTACAAGTCTATTACAAAATTCAATTCTGGTTGTGGCTGGCCAGCCTTCTATGAGGGTCTTCCCGGGGCCATAAATCGCACTGTAAGTTAGTATAGTTTTATCTTAACAGCCTTTTCCAACAAGTGCCTAATTAAGAACACCTGTTAAGAAATGAAGAAAAGGAAAAGTAGGATTTAAAACAAGGCAAAACTTAGATACAATATCTTTTATAACGTTCAGCTATCAACATTTGAGTTTCATTTTGGCAAGATATGTTTACTTTTAATACAAGTTATTCTGTGTATTATTGAGATAAAACTTCAATTCTAATTGGACAATAATACTATTAGTAGTACCTACCTACGGAACTACATCAAATTTTGTGTGGTTTAATGTTGGAAAAGCTTTACTCTTTATTTAAAACTAATTTTATATTGAATTTTATATCTGAAGGCACTCATCTTAAATTGTATCAACCAATGTATACAAAATTATTAACACTGTCACTTATCAACAGGCGGACCCTGATGGGATGAGGACAGAAATAACCTGTGCTGCTTGTGGGGGACATCTAGGTCATGTTTTTAAAGGTGAAGGATTTCCAACACCCACTAACGAACGCCATTGTGTCAATAGCATTTCACTGAAATTTGTACCAGCCAATCCTCGGTAAAATTGAGACTGCTGTTTGGACATAACTGCTTAAGTTTTTAATATCAGTAAAAAAATGTGATGTGCTTATATTACGAATGAAGTTCATAAAATTGATGACAAGATGACAATGTCTCATAATTAAAGAGTGATTTGATTGTTTGTACCTTTATTCCTCCCTTGGTGCAACATTCTAACATGTCCATTTGTGCTTGGGTGTATATTTCATATGTGGGAAAGGTTTTTAGACTGTTCAAAAGTATGCAAATAATGATGTTTATTTCTATATTTTGGAATTGTTACCCTTTGGTGATTCACCGTGCCTTAAGGTTATTATGTTAAAGAGCCTAACCGTCATTTTGTCAGTAAGCAGCTGATTATAATTTCTCGTTTGGATGAATTATAAAATCTAAACGATGTTCAAATATAAGTGTGTAAAATCTGACAATTTTGTAAGCTCAGATTTTGCTAATTTTATAATGATATGAAATCATCTCATTTAACACGTGTTATAATGTAGATAATGAGAAGTTGTGCGTTGTGGTTATTCAAAATGAGGCTTGTGTGTGTGTTCTAATACAGTATAAACTTTTTACCTAAAACTATTTAGATATGAAAGTCAATATATAGATGAAAAATTATAAAAAAACAATTTTTTATTTAAATTGGATTCTAATTAAAATCAAGTGTTATTTTTTAAAAATCAAACTATAGGTAAAAAATAATTTTTATTTTTATTTAAATCGAGTAATGCTTACTTTAGTAGACAAAAGTCACTGGTTTGGATATGTCCACATATATTAATAAACAAATTAATCATTTTAAGCTATATTACCTCACTTAAAAACAAAGTATAATGTACTTTCTATAACCATTAATTTATAAATAAAGACTAACTTCTCTTTTACTTGAGTGATATAAGATTTTAGAATTTCATTCCGATATATTTTTTCTTTAATGTTTGTCAAGTATTTAATTTAAAAACTTTTTAATATAGTCTATAAAATATATAGATTTTTGGTCATTAGATTCATTACATGGAGGGTACAATAAGAAAATTTGAAGATGCGTGGCTAATCAACTTGAAGTCAGTTTGTGTAATACGTAATTGTTTAATAACAATCTCAAAAGTAGTTTATTTTAAGAGTTTTTATATAACTTATAAATTACTTTAACTTAGTAACTTATTTAATTCTCTTTCATTAGTATTTCTTATATTTTAATATTTTTTTATTATCCTTAATTTTGTTTTACTTATTACTAATTATTTCAAGTTTGTAGACATAGCATAATGAAATATTTCAATATTTATTAAATTATTTTTTAATTTTTTTTGGAGTTTAAATTAAAAAAGGTTTAATACTATAATTTGAAGTAACAAATGCTTTATTAAAATATTAAAAAAGAATTCAGTGTAACATTAATTTAAATTAATAAAATGAATAAATATGATTAATATTTATCATATGAAATCTCATCTAAATACGATAAATTATTGAAATAAAAAATGTAGAATTTTAAAAATTAGTTAAAGTGTTAAAAAAATTAATTATTATTAAAAAATGTAAAACTACAATTACACAGTAATATATTTTTCATTTCGAAACACAAATTTCATCAATGTAATATAAGTTATATAATTACATATATATTTATCTCGTTTTATATTTTCTAATTATTATATCGGTTAAATTTTATCAAACCTTTTCAATTCATAAACTAGTTTTTCAGTTCAAAATTTATAAACTAAGAACTTATCATCAACTGTATAATAATTTATCAGTTAGAAGTTGATTTCTCACTTAATTTTACAGAATAAATCTTACGATATTAAAGTATTCATGTTTACATATTACTTAAGTAGACTCGAAAAGATTGAAGGTTATAAATATTTAATTTAATTTAAAAAAATGGAAATCACATAAATAATCCGCAGAGTAGCATAATTATTTCCGAAGAAAGTCAAAGTAAAAGGTTTAGACGAGGCAATGATCCCAGATTCTTTTTGTGAAAAACTAAAAGAAAGGAAGAATAAGAATCAATTCTCTGTTTTAAAAAATTTAGGGGAGAAAAAACTGACATAGCTGAAGAAGAAGGAAAGATAAAGGACCTCTGAAGTTCAGACAGGTTAACTACCATTCAACTATATTAAATTTTAGTACAAGTGTTGTGTATCAAAGAACTACAGTATTGGTATGGCTCAAGATGACCACCCTCAAGTGAAACCAAAGCCTTCACCTGAGCCTATGGAGCTTCGAATCTCCTCCATGATTCCCACAAGTTCATGGTTTACACCCAAAAGGTAAATGTAATGCTCCTTTTTTGTTTCCTTGCCCCCACTAAGATCCGTGCTAGTAAAGGTCAGAAAAATTCATTCTTTCTAAGTTTTGGTTATGTGGGTGTGGGAAGAAAAATTTTAAGCAATTCTGGGTCTTTTTGATTTTTCATCTTTTCTTTGGTGGTGGTTGAGAGCAAATCTTTGTTCTTATGAAATGTTTGTGTGTTCTCTGACTATGTTTTCTATTTTGATTACTTCATCTCTTTTATCTTATTTTGTAGGCTACTTGCTATATTTTGTGTGATTAACTTGTTAAACTATGTGGATCGAGGAGCCATAGCAAGCAATGGTGTTAATGGAAGTAGGGGAACGTGCACTGAGGGTAGTAGTTGCTCTTCTGGTTCTGGAATACAGTAAGATATACTCAAGAAGTTTCTCTCGCTGCTTGCCATTTAATTCTCCACATACACTTTCAAATTCTTGGGTTTATTCCAATTTTTGAAACGGGGTTTGTTGATGTTTCCCATTTCAAAGCCAGAGGTTCTCATGGAGTAAAGTAGAAATGATAATTGAAATGGGGAGGGAGATGAGAAACCAAAAATGGGGTTGTTTAGGAGGTTGGGAGATTATTATTAATTAAATGAATCATAAAAACGAACCATCAAATTATGCTTGATATATGAAACTCCAAAGATACAAGCTGTTTCAAAACGAAGACAAACACACGCTAAATTATTGCAATAAGAGAGGAAATTTGGGGCTCTTGCTTGGTTAACGGTTTGACTTACTATCATGCATGCTTGTCAAAATAGCATGATCACCCTGCACGATGTAGAATTTAGTTTTCAGTGTGCTAGATAACTGTTGCTGTTGCCTGTATGAGCTGCTCCCTGTGTTGCATGCAGAAGTAATTTTCAGCTATATAGTAGTTTTTGTCTATATATTTTTCTCCTTTTGCGCAGAGGGGATTTTAACTTGAGCAATTTTGAAGATGGAGTTTTATCATCTGCTTTTATGGTTGGACTTCTTGTGGCTTCTCCAATATTTGCTTCTCTAGCAAAGAGGTAAAACATGGTTATCTTGCAATTAGTTGTATACTCTAACGGCTGTACTTTGTTAACTTTAAATATTCAATCCATTAATGCTTCAGAAGAAGAATTGTAAATGACAAATTCTGAAAGTTGAACCAGCTTTTGAACCACCATAGATCTGCTGCATTGAATTTCAAATTGTCTTTCTTTATGTACAATGTAATATGTAGCCAGCACAATAATCATGGCTATGACTTTAAAATATTAAAATCAGTGAGATCGTGCATCTAAAACAATTTGCAGCATAAGCTATCATGAAAGTTGGATTATCAATTTATTCAACCGTTAGTCCGCTAAAGTAAAGTTTGTTCTCAATTTACTAACATTACTATTCCAAAACAAGAATTTCTAGCCTATCATTGCCTTGTACATGTACCGCATGGTTGTTGTGATTTATAATTACTGTTATTAGATTGAATATTAATCCTAACACAACTATTATATTTTGCAGTGTAAATCCATTTAGACTTATAGGAATTGGATTATCAGTTTGGACACTTGCAACCCTATTTTGTGGTTTTTCTTTTAATTTTTGGTCCATTTCACTCTGTCGCATGTAAGTCATCTAATTCTTTTATTTTTCAAGTTATGCAATTTTTGTTGTGTAGTTAAACAGTAACAAAATTTCTTATATTTTTCTCTTATGCTTTCAATATTCTTTGTAGGCTAGTTGGTGTTGGCGAGGCTTCATTTATAAGCCTTGCAGCACCTTTTATTGATGACAATGCCCCTGTTCCTCAGGTTTGTTTCTTTTCCCTGGAAGCATCTCCTGCTTTCAGAATTGAAGAATGTCTATTCTGTCACTCTGTTATGCTCAATGTAAAGCTGTCAAATGTATCTCCTGTTATTAGACTGTAAAACAATGGATTTGTGGAAGTTTGGGTGGGTTGAAGATCAATCTGCAAATATGATTTGATGTTAACATACAGTATCTACAGCTCTGGGAGATCATAACAATTACCCTGGGTAGTAGATTGTTGTTTGCTTCATTCACTTGTGATTTAGATTCGATTCTTGAAGTTGATATTGAGAAACTATTTCTTTTAATTTGTTAAGCTGTCAGTGGGTTTTGGCTGCTGACCTTTTAGAGAAAAACCATAATTTTCTAAATATCTTTATATTACTAATGTCAAGAACCTAATTAAGCCTGGTGAGGGACTACATAAATGAAAATAAGACTGTTCCAATGTTGTTCAAAACCTTAAAACTAGTAATGTATACTAATCAGACTTTAACAGTGTCACTGATATTTAGTGCTATTAATCAATCATAAAGAATATCAGTTCTAATCAGTGTAGTCACATGATCTGCCTAAATTGTGCTAAGTTTGCTCAAAGATGTATTAGAAAACTGGATGATGTCCTCTGTATCCTTCTTGGTTGTTGGAATGTCATCTGTCATTGTGATTGATTGATTTTTTCTTTCCTTGGTGAAGAACTTTTTCTCATATTGGGTGTATGTCTCAGAAAACAGCATGGCTTGCAATATTTTACATGTGTATACCATCTGGATATGCACTTGGCTATGTCTACGGTGGTTTGGTAAGTTGTCTGCTTTTTGTACCTCCATTAAATACTAATTGTAACACCTATGGTTAGTAAAAATATACAATTTCATTATTCCAATTTTTATTTGTACAGACTTATTTCCCTGGAATTTGAATATAGGATGGCAGCACAGATTTCTTTCTAAATCTTAAAAACGTGGAAAGTAACAAAGTTGAGTTTAAAACTTTAGTGATTAAGCAGTTTGAAAACATATTTTTGCTACAAGTAGGAAATGCATTATAATTTATTTGGAATAACAATTTCTTCCTTCCCTTTCATTTATTTATATTAGAAACATAATATTGGCCTTTTAATCAAAGAAAACATACGATTGCAAGTGAGGGAATCCCCCTTTAGATACTCAGCACTACAGAAACAACCAGAGTGTATTTTACTTCTGATTTCATCCTTTCTGTGTCTATTAACAGGTTGGAAGTCATTTTGGCTGGCGTTATGCATTCTGGGTAGAGTCTTTGCTGATGCTTCCATTTGCTATTTCAGGATTCTTTATGAAGCCTTTACAATTGAGAGGTTCACTTTTGTCTTGCACCGTTTCCTTGTGAACCGCTACTACTACGTTTCATCTCTAAACTACTTTTGGATCAGGTTTTGTTCCTGCTGGTTCAGAAAAGGGACCGAAACCCGAAGAAGTTGAGGCAATAGTTCAAGGTATCTAAGAATTATGCACTATCTGAACACACTCCTTTTCCAAAGTACCTAATAAGACCCAAAATCTAAATCTGTCTCAGGCCCAAATAGGTAGGAAAATTGATAAATATTATAATAAGAAGAAAGAGAAATATTGTAAAGGAAGTTGAGGGGAGACACGGCTTATCTTTAATATATGACAACACATGCATAACTCTATAACTATATAATGGAGATTTCTTCATTTGACATACATAAATAGCTTTTTTATTTTATTTTTAATATTACTTTTAAGCTATAATACAAAATTTACATGAACATTGATATAAAATAAAACATAGTAGAACGATTAGAAGAGAACAAAAAAGAAACTATCTAGAGGGAAGAGACTCCATGCAGATTAAGGAGAGGAATTTTTATGCTTCTGTTAAATATTTCTCTATATCACATGTTATTGTCTCTTCCGTGGTCTGAGTAAATAAAAATTCCAATTTATATTGCAAATAACCTTGACTGTGGAATACATTTTCAGATTAATGTTCTGTGTAAAATTAGGCTTGTTTCTTTTCCAGTTTTCTTTCAGTTTTTCCTGTTATTTAAAGCAACTGGGGAGGTTATAAGTTTTTTCTTTTTAGGAAAGATATTTAACGTATATAAACAAAAACTATGATTGTTTTATGATGCTTAAAAGCGTCCATGTTTGCATTCTTTATTCCATCACCACCCTTCAAATCCTATTTTGTGGGAAGTAATATTTTTTTTTTTTTTTGGTTTGAATATATATTGCAATGCACAGAAATTTAGGTTTCCGATTTGTTGGCTGGTTAATGGTTTCTGATTAACAATGTCTCTTTATTTTAGACTTAATAAAATTCACTTGTTTGATTCAAAGTTATGGAGGCTTCCAATGGTAAAGATGAACCACTGGCCTTAAAAGCAGAGCTTAGAGATAAAAACTCAGACCATTATTCCAAGTAAGCACTTACTCTGATTCAGAGAACACTCACGTTCTGAAATAGTTGTTTTTTCCCATTATTGATTTATTGTATCTTTTACTGTTTGACATCTATCGATTAGTGTCTGAAATATTGAACATTCTATCTGATTGATTCTCCCCTTAGGTCAAAATCTGCAACCCAAATTAATGAGAAGTTTTCAAGATTTTTGAAAGATATGAAAGAACTTTTGCTTGATAAGGTCTATGTTGTCAACGTTATAGGTAATTCTTCTCCCACTAACTAATCTATCCATTTACTGTGTTTTGTAATATTTACCATATTTTGTTGGGAGATTAAACTCAGACTGCAATGTGGATAGCTTGCATCCTTGTGAACTTTCATATATTAATATCCTACAATTTTATTTTAGCAGTCATTGTTTTACTTTGTTTATTTGCAGGTTACATAGCGTACAACTTCGTCATAGGTGCTTACTCGTATTGGGGCCCCAAAGCTGGCTATAATATATACCACATGGTGAGAATTTGCTTCTTCCAATCACACCTTATAGACAGAAAATACACTTTCCATGTAAGACATTGTGTGTATTATTGCAATACTAAAGTTGGATTGCTTTGGTAGGCTGATGCAGATTTGATATTTGGAGGAATTACAATTGTATGTGGAATAGTGGGCACTTTAGCCGGAGGCTTTGTTTTGGATTATATGAATAACACCTTATCAATTGCATTTAAGGTTGGTATTTATATTCGTTATTTCTTTCCTGCAAATTATTTTACTTCAGTGTTCCTTACAATAATATTTAATCTTATACATGTCATTATATAAAAGTCATTAAGAGCAGATTATGGTAATAGACTATGAGTGCATGTTCCAGCTGGGACGGGCAAATTATGTTTAGGGTCATGGTGTCTTGTGCCATATGGTCTTTGATAATTTACATGGACCCAATTAACATTCTATTTGTGTGAATTTGATGATCTATAAACAGTCCCCAATGAATGGCCTCATGTTTGAGTATGATGAATCACTTTATGCAGACCTATTTTCAATAACTTTCTCGCATTTGGATTATATATCCTCACTAACTAGATGCTACCTTAATTTTGGAGGCTACGATTTGTAAATGGCGTTTTTGGTCAGGCACATGCACTTCAAATATTAAGACTTTAATGCAAGGATGCTCTATTTAAATTGCTTCACCTAAGGTACTTTGGTGTTGAGGCATGTGTAACAACAAGTTTTGATCATCATGGTTGTAGTTTTGGTGATTCTTAAATTGTACATGACAGGGTTGGAAAAAAGTGTTGTAGAATACTAATACTCTGGATTGGCCCTATTATGCTGAACTGATTAAAAGTGTAGCCAACTAGCCATAAATTGATTGAATTGCTCCATATACAATGTGATTTTAATCAATCTAATCATTGAATAATAACAAATATCCCCTAGATTGCTTGTGACTAATTTATTCAAAATTGAATAACAATAAAAAGATAATCAGATGGTTCATATTCTTATATATTTTAAAGTAAACATGCTTGAGGTGCATGAATTGGGTATCAGAAGGTTAATATGATTTTTTGTTAACATGGTCTATATTAAAGGAATCTTATGGTAGGTTTTAGGATAAAGTTGTCAAATTAAATGGTATTGAATAATGTAAGAGTGAACATAACCTACCCTAATGTAATTCGATTTCTCCTTTTTCTGTCGTACTAAACACAATCCTTTTGCAGCTTCTCTCAACGACTACATTTATTGGTGCAGCATTTTGTTTTGGTGCTTTCTTATTCAGAAGCATGTATGGCTTCCTTGCTCTTTTCTCTATTGGTGAACTTCTTGTTTTTGCCACTCAGGTATTTTCCTTCTATGCAAGGAATCTCTCTTTATATTGAAACAGTATCCTTTTTACATATCAATTACCATCTATTTAGGAATTTTTATTTTTTTTATCTTGATGTTGCCAAGTTAAATTCTTGATGAATAATTATGTGTTTTTAAGTAAAATTACTTATACATTTGGGAAATTACATGCAAACTTGCTCTCAAGAACAAGGAGGCATCCTGCTGTTGGTTGTCATTTGAATTTTATGCTTGTTGCAGGGTACAGTGTATCTTTTATCCCTTTCTGGTATCTATTAGCATCCGGAGTATATATCCCTGCTTCTTTAGATCAATTTATCTTAATTTTAACCTGAAATTTGAAAGAAAATTTTTTAACCGTAGTATGGTACTAACAAGTAACTACTGAGTTTGTACAGCATGCCTAACTTAGACAATTCCTGACTTCTGCACTATTTGAGTTGGGAAAAAATGTGATCATTATCACTAATCTAAATTATTGTTCCTTAGAGACCATTTTGTAACCAGATCAAATGTTGGAAGTTTAGTGCTAACTGTTTGCTTGCAATTTTCTTTTCAGGGTCCTGTGAATTACGTATGTCTAAGTTGTGTTAAACCAAGTTTGAGGCCTCTATCTATGGCTATGTCTACTGTTGCCATTCATATCTTTGGAGATGTACCTTCCTCACCCCTTGTTGGAGTTCTCCAGGTTATTCTTTTACTAAGGGTTACTTGTACTGACATTGCTGAACACTTTTAAGTTGTTAAGTGTTTTGGTGGAAATTGGGACTTTTACACACATGATGCTTCAGTTTGAGAAAAAAAATGTCAAACAAGTACATAATGCGAAATCGGGTGCATAAAATTGTTTATCAAAAGAAAATAGTCAGCTTTTAAGCTAAATACTTATGACAAGAAATGATGCTTTTACATGGAAACTGAAAAAGTCAAACGTACTTTATTTTAAACCCATGTCATAAATTAACATGGCTTAAAATTCATCCCCAAAGTTCCACTGTTCTCATTTGTTCATTACTTACCAAAGGGAGGGACGGACAGAGAAATTTGCAGGTCACTGAATGTATTGTGTTGTGATATATAAGATTCTAATGGTTGTTCATACATAATGATAATGCAGGATAGCATTAACAACTGGAGAACGACAGCATTGATTCTAACATCAATATTGTTTCTAGCAGCTGGAATATGGTTCATTGGTAAGTCATCATGGAAATCTTGTTGATTTCCAACATTAGAGTCCTTGTTTGTAATTTTCTTTTACATATACTTGTCAGAGCAAGATCGTTCAATATTTACAGAACTACTAATGAATCTAGGTTTTTTGGTGTTGTAACTACAAAAATACACTGATTTTTTAAATTTTTTTATTATATTTTAAAATATGAAAATCAGTCTACATCAATTTATTTTGAAGTTATAGCTGAAGGATAGCACTAAAAACTCAACAAAGAATTCAAATTTCACCACTAATTCACCCTTGAAATCATGTCCAACCCAACTTAATTAAAATGAAAGCATATTACAACCTTTAAATTATACCTGTTATGGATGTTATTAGGTCGCATAAAAATTAACTTGTCTATTATCTTAAAGTTAAGATGAACTATTGAAATTTCTATAATCATTATCAGTTCTTAAAATGTCTAATTCTCAAAATTTATAAAGGTTTCTGAATGTGTTGTATTCATGTATATTATGTCAGGGATATTTTTGCATACTGTGGATAGATTTGATGAAGACAGTGGACATCAAGTATCAAACGTTGAAAGGTCAAGCACCATGCCGTTGCTTCAAGAGAAAACTGAAGCAACATCAGCGTCTCCTTCTCTGTCTCAAGATCATTGATTTTTCTTTTTTATGCCTGTCCAAGCACAATTGTAGCCACTATGATGTAAATAGCAATATCTTTTAGTACACTTATCAAGTATGTATTTGATCTTGGTTGATGAAAATTATTTACAAATAATGTAGTTCAGTTTATTGCTCCATCATCTTGTTAATAAAATTGCTGGCCAATATCTTTGTAGGCTCTTAGCCGAAGCATAATACTAATATTAGGTTACTTGTCATTTAAAAATTAAACTGAACGTTTGTTTGTTGAACTGAAAGATTCATCCGTGTACAAAATTGAATGTGATTATGTTAATCATAACAAATTACCATTTACTTAGTCAGGTACAACCATCCACTATTTATATCTGGTTTAAGTTTATCATACAATTTCTTCTACTTTATCCCCTAAAACCAAAGATGGCAAAAGTTTTTTATTGCCGTTTGAATTCTGGAAGAATTAAACTATCAGTCTGTTTCCACTCAACTTCGAGAATCAGATGGAGTTGCAAGATAAAATGTAGAATACACAAGCAAGATGGATTTATTGAACTAACACCTGACCAAGTGAACATAGTCGAAGATATAACCGGTAAGCTAAACAGAAGAGATTGCTACTTCATAAATAGAATTGTACAAAATGCAAGCAATGGCATGAACACAGACCCTCCCAAAATTCTACGCAAGAGACAACTCTCCTGCAGGAATTGATCTCTTAATAAGTTTATTCCAGGACTCGTTGGTCTCTGTGATAACCTTAAGCGCGTATTCCTGTCACCAAATATAAGTTTAGAGAGGTAAGAATCAGTTGACACAAATTGAGACCGTCACCAGCACACATTCACATTAACACCAAGAATGATTAATTCCTTTGCTTTTAGGATTTTTATTGTTAATTTATGTTAAGTTCAAGAATCTATTTTGGTACTCAAACACGGAAGAATACAGTAATTATAACATTTATTTAGTAGAACACCCTCTCATACAGTTATCAAGGCAACCAAGTTCTTCCAGAAAAAATGCAACCACAGAACAGGTAAAGTGCTACTCTTTCTTGAAGTACAGAGTAAGGAACTCCTTGTAATACTTTATTCAAGAGATATACAGGAAAATACCTTATTAGCTGCCTGATTACCGAGCCCAAATTTATTAGCAGGCTTTCCATCAGGTATCTTGTAGTCTCTGAACCAGTCCCTAATTGCAGTTAGAGTTCCCTGAAAACAACCAAAGATTATAGAACAAACAAAAGTCGTTGTCCATGACACCAACTGAACATCTGGCACAAAATTAGCATCTTA
The DNA here is from genome assembly GCA_027742785.1 of Vigna reflexopilosa. Lineage (NCBI taxonomy): Eukaryota > Viridiplantae > Streptophyta > Magnoliopsida > Fabales > Fabaceae > Vigna > Vigna reflexopilosa. Next base: position 33,422,657 of record CM050926.1, on the reverse strand, counting down.
ATGAAAGCAGCTTCAACATAGATTATTACTCAAGGCAAACGCATAATATCTACTGCTACTAATCAGATCAAGGGAAATGCTCAGAAGAACTTTCACGAAACTTATTTGAACTTATCTTCTCATATTATAAGAACTTAAGCTGAAATCCCTAATATCTACTGTACAACCAATATTATTTATGTTTGACTCAGCAGTCTTTTTAGTCAATATACAGTAATAGTAAATAAGCTGACTGCCCTAACTAGGTAGTGTGGATCAAACAACTAAAAAATCACCTAGCTGCTCGATATAATCATAAACTATAAAATGAACAAGAACAGACTTATGAAATAAGTTATCAGACAGTTAGGTGATAGAGATATTACAGGAAAATGCTTCTCAACGTCATTAACATCATTCACCAATGACGCCTTTGGATCATCTAATGAGATTGCAACTATTTTCCAATCAAGTTCTCCTTCATCAATCATGGCTAATGCACCCAAGGGTTTGACCTTCAGAACTTCACCTATTTTCCTCTGTCTTTCACCAATCTCAACAACATCAACTGCAGAATTACAATGATTTCAGACATATTGTGTTGTATTCGTAATATAACATTATGGCAGAGAGGGGAGTCTACAATCATTATTAATGGAATACCTGGATCGTTATCTCCCAGTGCTCCTTCAACTTCAGAGTTTGCAAAAGATGGATCTTCCCATGTTTGTGGAAGTAAGCCATAGTTCCAATGTATGTTGTAGCTGGAGAACATGAATAAGATGTGTTTCAGAATAGGCTAAATATGAAACCAAATCAGTCTAGCTAGATCAACCAGATACGGTAAAAGAAGCCAAGGATGTGATGAATGAGATGCAAAATGCTTCAACTGTTAAAGACAAAAAATTAACATGAAGATGGCAACTAAGAAGGAAGGGTAATTATCAAAGGTCAGCAATGGGTATTGAACCCTAAAAGTAGTAGATTTATGGTAGTAAATAGACATCACTGAAGAAGAAATACCACACCACATTTATGTCAGAAAGCAATAAAATAATGTAGAGAATAGATTTACGTTAAAAGTGAACTGCCAAAGACAAATAATGTAATTTAGAATAAGAAAGGAACAGTATGAGCTCAGAAATTGTATCTCACGGATAATATCGGAGCTTTCCCTTTTTTGTATCTTGTTTTATGGGAGTGAAAGCCTCATCAGTTGCAACCTCCATCTTTGCACTGGATTCTTTAGGAATCTCAACAATGAAGTTGAAGATATCATCACCCGATCGCAATGGAATATCATGCCAAGGAGAAACCTAAATAATTTTGCAAATTACATTTTAGGTACAAGTAACAGAATCATAACAGGTAGCCCACATAGCAGAAAACTCATTCATTGAACTTTACTTCCATTTCCTAGTTGAAAAGCACCATATCTCATTATATAGTGATTCTTGTTAAATAGCTACACGGTAATTAGCTTCCATCATATTAAGCAAATATAAATCATGATGAGTCCCCAGAAAACATTGCAATTTGGCTCCTACTCAACATTTCTTTCATAAAAGCAGAGGAATTGTAAGTAAACACGTACACATGCGTGAAACAGAGTATCTCACTTAGCTAGTGAAGTATAAGAATATTCAAAACTACTCAACATCAGCCAAAACAAACACCATCCTTAACAACTTACCAAGCTATTGATCCATAACAGAAAACACAGATATTAAACCAGACAGTACCCAATTTACCTCTAACACTTCCATCACACAAATAACAAACAAACAAAGAGAAACTGAAAATCATTGCATTTCAATTTCACTTTTCCATTAATCAAATACAGACCACTCACCATCGTCATTCCACAACAAGGACAAAAACAAGAAGGAACTTTTAACACCCAACATCTCATTTTTCTACTCGAAAGCAAAAGCCACAAAAGAAATCAATTCCCATTCAATAACAGAATATAAAAACCAAACTGACCCAATAAAAAAGGTACCTTCTTGCCAGATTGGTCAACAAAGAAAACTCTATAGTCGAGGGTTTCGGGCTGGCCTTCTTCCTTGACGACAATCTGGGGATTGTAGATGGCCCTGCAGGTATAAGACCTCCTAGTCCGACCAAATTTGAGGTTGTTGAGGGAAAGGGCAGTGCCACCCACAAAGGGTTTCTTTCTAAGGAGAGTGCATGTGGAATTGCTCGCTATGGTTATTGCTCTAGTAGCCGCCATGGATTATGCTCTTCCTTCTTCACACACTCTAAAGGCACAATCTTTGTTTGCTGATAGGCCTCTTGCCCTTTGTGGCAGTGTCTCTGTAGTGTTGAGAGTGTTGGGTTTTTATTATTATAATTTTTTTTTTCTGGTTCAAATTTGGCCATTGGCTTTAAGCGCACGTGAGGGACACTACTATATGCTTGTGAAAGTTGGAATATGACTTCTTTTTTTCTTGCAGATAGTATAAATGAACCTCTAATCAGGTGAGCCAAATCACACTCTATAAATTCGACTCTTACCAAGTAACTATTAAGAAAAATATTATATACCAAGGTGATCGTAATTCATGATCAAATTTTAATGTATAGATATGCTCTTAAATAAATAAATAAATAAATAATGTATGGTACTGTTTTTAGAAAAAGAAAAAAAAGAGAAAAAACTAATCACAGCATTATGTCAAATTTCACTGCTAGATTGATGTCACGAGGACTATTATTTAACGTCTGAATCAAGTTGAATTCTACTTTTTAAATTATAATAATAACAAAGATGTGATGTGTTTGAGAGTAATTCTTATTTTTCATTTTACTTATATTTATAATATTTAAAAGATTAAACATGTTTTCAATCTTTTTAAATTTAAAATTAATATATTTAATTCTTGTAAATATAAAAAAAAGTCTTAATTTCTTTATCCAAAAACTGTTTGGAATTTATTTTACCTAATTGATTTATAAGCAAATCTCACAATCTAGCACCAATGGCATTGGTAAGTAGGTGAAAGAAGAACTCCTTCGCGAGTTTATAGGAAAGGTTTGGAAAAGTTGTTCTCAAACATTTGTAACATCAATCTAGAGGTAATAGTAATGACCCTTTCTAAACAGCTTGTGCAAAAAATTAGCAATAAATTTGGACGAACTTAGAAAAAAGGAAGCAAAATTTATGTAACTAGATAGAGGAGGCCAAGGTATTCGCAACAAGGTGATGTTAGAAACAACCATGTGCCAAAATTATCTTTAATTAAAATTTGTGTAGTCTCAACTACTAAGTTTATAATTTCTATAAGGACAAAAAATAACAAAGAAATACCCATAGATAAAATATAAAATAAAATTAGAAGAATTTAGATTTTAGAGGATAATAATTCTAAAAAAAAAATAAAGAACAAACTTATTTTAATTATATATATAAATTTTTAACTTAAAAATCACAGTTATCATTTGTCATCACTTTCAATTTATTTATATTACTTCAGAGTTAATTATGATAAAGTGTTAAGGAATTCAAATATAAATTTAAATTTAACATTCTGTGAAATAATAAATGATTGGAAATAATACCAATTCTTTATTTAAATTGAATTTTTGTTTTATTAATATATCTTTTATTCCGGCTATGGAGTCTAGGTTGTTTTATTATATGTTTATCGAGTCAAGTTGTCTTTAGAAGGTATTTTGTTAAACTCAAACTTGTATTTATAATTTTCAAAAAATATTTATAATTTTCACAATAAATTTTATATTAAAGGTGTTATTGGTAATTTTGTTTTGTTTTAATCTAATTAAGGTTAGTATCAATCTCGTGATAATTTAATTGTTGGATCAATTGAACAATAGCTGTACGATTCATTATGTAATGGTCCATGTTGATATGACCGTCCTGTCATAGAATACACTTTTGATTGAACATTTTCTATTGTTAACTTTTACATTTGTTCTCACTTTTTTCAAAGGATAATGTACCAAGTTATGCTTTCAGTAATTAAGATCTGGTGGAATCTGGGAAGCATGTATGGTATAATTAATAGCATGAGATGATTGAAATTGAAGTATATCATAGATTGTGGACAATGGGAAAGTAGCCATATAATTGTTTTGGCGTTTTGCATGTGGTTGAACCAGTTTTCTGATGATTTTATTCTATGACATTGGTAATGTTGTCAAATTATCCCTGATTTCTGAATCCACTGGAATAAGCTGTCTTCAACTTTTGTTATAATTTTGTATTTATTTATACTGCAGAACACATTTTATCATGGAACAATTTTGATTATAACTTGGTGTAATTTGATTTCTTATATATATGAAATGTTTTCTATTCTCTATAAAATTAAAAATTTATTTTTTAATTTTTGATAAAAGCCCGTTACCCTTTCTGGCATAGTCTTTTTTGCATATTTTATTATTGTTTAAAAAAATACGAAGAATAACAAGAGAAAGAGTTATAACTAATAAGTGAAACTAAAAAGGTTATTTCCGAAAAATCTGAACTAATTTTAATAATTCAAAAGTATTGTTAATTTCGTTACCTTAAAATTCGAATTTTCAATTGTGATGATTCACTTATTTGCCTCCAAAATATTGGGCCAACTTGGTAGCCCAAAGTTTTGAAAATGATAACCTAGAAAGGACCAAGTCCAATTGATTTGATTCGACAAGTTGCATGAATCTACCTAAGTAATAAGTTAAATTTTTCCTTTAAGTATTTAAGTCAATTATATATTTAAAATTCAAACTCAAGACCAATGCTCAAAATGTAATAATAATAATAAAAAAAAAAAAACCCATTAAGTCGGACTAAAACTAGGCTGTGAGAATGACGACCAAAACAAAGATTTTCTGAACTTCTACTGATGAGGTTAACATAACTTAACGATCCGCATAATTGATTATTACTATTACTATTATTATTATTAACAATTATGATACAACTTTTTTTGTTTAAGTTTTGCTAAAATATAACTTTAAAAATTAATCATAACCTACAAAAGGCATGAAAAAATTTAATCAAAATTCCAATTTTTTTGTACTGAGAAAACAGTTGAAGTCTTGGTTGAATCCCAAGATGTCTGTACAAACACGTCATCTTGAATATCTGAACTTAATCCATGATTAAACCTACTATACTAGTTAAATTAGTCTGAATATGTAATAAATTTCCATAGTTTAGACTTGGAATGTCCTTTTAATGATCACTTTGAAATTAACAAGCTATCATCTTCAATTTACTTTTGGTTTTTAAGAGGTGGGAACCGCCAAAATGAAAAAGTTGGAGTAACAAATCCACGTTAATAATGCAAGATTTCTAGAAAAGTACTGTCAAAAATGGTTCCTCTTTCAACACAAACAAACATCATGGCCATTTGTTCTAAGCCAGGATGTCCAAAACTGGACTCAACCATAAATTTCCCACATGAATCACCATTTGCTAGCCACTCTGGCTCCGAGTTTCTAGGATTGGCGTCAACTGAGTTGGAGAATTATTTGAAAATCTCACCACCATTATTATTTTATACCCTTTGATCATAACAGCAGCACTATTTTTTTCTCTAATTATTGCCTAACTTGTATTCACACTCCTTAGCAAACGACAAAACTACCATCTCTGCAATTTTGAATATCCTTTTAATTATTGTGTGGACTCTTTAATAAGCCGGTTATAGGCCCACACTATCACTGAACCATCAGTTTCCTCTTCCACACATGCCCTTTGGCAATTGGCTACAATTTTCTTAGTCAATGGAAACTTTGTTGTGTTTCAACAAAATAAGAAAACTTAGAAATGTTGTTCATGACCAACTTTTTCATTCATATTTGGAAAATGACAACTTACCAACCGGTAATTGATTGCAAGAATCGACTTACCATATACAACACATGATTGCACTATTTTGTTAATTTCCAAGATCTTGCTTGTTTGTTACTACGGATTTCAAATGATATTGACCCAGAGAATGAATAATTGATGAGGAGGGATCTAAGGGAAAAAGGCACAAAAGGGTAAAAGGGAGTTAGGCAAATAGCCTTTGAGGTTTCAGACTTTGTGAGGGACCACAAGACGAGGAACCATCCTTGGATTTGCGAAGCTATCATCAAAAAATTTCAATGTCTAGTTGGTGAAGAACACTGCCAAAGTCCACAAAATAACAATCGGTGGAGGTATTTATTTGTCAGCATGAAGGAGGCTCTAAAATATAAAATAGGATGAGTGTTGTCTGTTATCCTTGGTTGACAATAGCCATTTGTGGTTGTGTATAATCCCATTCACATCAACAACCTGTGACCATCACAGTGCAACTGTGTTATATGTTGGAACACTCTCAAGGTAGAGTATGCAAAAGGAATTACAACAACTGCTGCAGTAACCAGTATTTTTAAGATCTTTTGTAGTATATATATGCATGAATATGAAAGCAAGTTCTGAAGAATTATTCTCACTTATTGATTTTAATGCATGTACATGGGATGTTGTAGTCTGAGTATGTCGCTTTCCTTCTTCCATGAGTTTTTTGAGTAATGGCCATTCAGCAACCATTACTATTAGCTACATGAATTTTTAAGTACCAGACTGATGAACTTCTTCTTACTTCTGTTCCAGGATATTTTCTTCAGCCGTTTTTCATTGCATGAGGAGTTTTCATATGGAGATTTCACCAATCAGAGGGTTACCTGAACTGGTAAGATGCATATCTCATGCATATAATTATTCATAGTTGGAACTATAAGGTAAATAAGTATATGGAAGTTGATGGTGAATCATTTATTACATTCTTATATTTGGAATCATTTAATTCACGGAGATTAACGTTTAGTTAGGAAACATGTATATAATATGTTCTTTCTGTCTAATGAGTATAACGTTTTCTGATTTTTCAGGGGATAATAGAGGATCCTAACTTTCTCCATCAGTGGCAGCTAAACCCAGCTAATACAAGTAGTTTAACAGGAGCTGCTTTTGGTGAGAGTTTGCAGAAGCTCTCATTTTCTGGCAACTCAAACTTCAACCCCAAAGCATCCATGGAAGCATCACCAAATGGAAATGAAAGACCAACGAAACAGCTCAGAAACAACAGCTGGAATGGCAAGAAAAGTCAGCATCAGACACCAGAGACACAATATGCTTCATGCTCAAATCTTCTTTCATTTGTTAATTCGAATTACATAAATGAATTGGGACTAGGGAAGCCTAAGGTGGAAATGGCGTGTCCTAAAATTGATAACAGTACCCTTGCAGAGATGTTGGTCTCTCAAGGAACCTTGGGAAATCAAAACTATCACTTCAAGGCCAACCAGGAGGCCATAAAGATTGAAACACGTCCAAAACTTTCTCAACCTCAGGACCACATAATAGCTGAAAGGAAGAGGAGAGAGAAACTCAGCCAACGGTTCATTGCTCTATCTGCTGTCGTTCCTGGCCTAAAGAAGGTGCCGAATAATGTTGTTAATGCCTTTTTAATTTTGTCATCATGATTTTAAGGTCAATGCTTATGTCTTTTATAAAGGTAATGTGTGATTATTGAACATATGAGAGTTTTTGTTGGAAATCTAAACATGAATCTATGTGTAGAGATGAAAAGTTGAACACAGAAAACTCATAACTCTATTGTCTTAAGGTTTTTGATCAAATATAGTATTATTCTCTTATCTTAGTTTGGATCAGGTTTCATTTGTGTTGTGTCTTCTCATTGCACTACACCTGATAAAGACACATCACTTTAAGATTTTAGGTCGAAAGTAGTATGTTCGAGTAAATTTCCTCGATAAAGATTTCTTGCTTCTTTTGTCTAAACATGTTTCACCTTAAATAGTCTAGTAAGAAACTAAAGAAGATTTCATGTATATATTCCTTTGGTATTTCATCAACTCGATTAGGATATTATATGAAATCTTTTGAATGGAAGACAGAAAGAAAGCTCTTGAATTGAATATGTAACATTATATGCTTGCAAATAGTAATAGTTTTTATGTTGTCCTAGTTGTTACTATTTAATTTTTTATCATTCTCTTTCTTAGATTAGGACTCCTTTAACCCGAAATAGTGTTTACAGTCTCCTTTTGCTTTTTTTTCAATTCCCTACTAACAGATGGACAAAGCTTCTGTTCTTGGAGAAGCAGTGAAGTACTTGAAACAGTTGCAAGAGAAAGTGAGCACTCTTGAGGAAGAACAAAACAGAAAGAGAACTGTGGAATCTGTTGTAACTGTGAAGAAATCTCAGCTATCCGATGATGCTGAAGACTCTTCTAGTTCAGATACCGGTGGTACATTGGACGAGGCACTACCTGAAATTGAAGCAAGATTTTGCGAAAGAAATGTTCTCATAAGAATACACTGTGAGAAGAAAAAAGGAATCATAGAGAAAACGATCAGCGAAATTGAGAAACTCCATTTAAAAGTTACCAATAGCAGTGCGTTGTCATTTGGGAGTTTCATTCTTGATATAACTATTATTGCTCAGGTAATTTCTGCACTTTTTCCATTCAAATAATTAATAACTGTTCATGTATAGTACAAAATGCTCAATTGGTACGCATCATTTGCTGTTTTGCACCAATTTGTTCCTTTATGGTATAATTTTCTTTCAGTAAGGAAACCGTTTCTGAAAATTGCAGATGGATATGGAATTTTGCATGACAGTGAAGGATCTCGTGAGAAGTTTACGCTCAACTTTTTCATATTAGTATGAACAAGTTTCATATTAATTCAAGTATGAACAAGGTTCACGAGGAGTGCAACCAATATTATCAAGTTTATGTTCTTCAAATAATAGTTATGTTTTCAAGGCCTGCAGTGTCTGCCACCTTCACCATTGCTCTGAGGTTCATTTTGCAGGAGGGTTTTTCCATGGTTAACTTGTCGGCTATTGTCACCCTCTTGTTTTATGAGTGAATGTAGAGCTTCTTATGCATCTTTTTGCAGGAAGTTGAGAAGATCAACTATACCTGTTTTCCATCTATTTCTTACATGGCTTTGTTGAGTCACTTGTTATGTTTGTTTTCTCAATGTTATGAGTTACTCTTTTTTATTGAAATAAATAGGTTTTGGTTACATTCTTAGTGATGGAAATAATGGTATTTTTACCTCTTACGTGTTGCAAAATTTGAACATGATATTCTCTACAAGCTGTAGTTTAGATATTAACATATAAATCTCGCAAAATATAAAAAGGATTCAAAGACAAAATAGATATGGAGTTTTAAATGTCATTATCTGTTATCACACCAAAACTATATTATGTCTTCCTAATCAATTTTTCATTTCGGTAGTTGAAAGTCCTTACTGTTTAAAATGATTTTCCTCCAATCCCATATATCCCACCATCTCCAAAAAATAAGTATCATAGACAAATTGTTTTGTGTTTTTTTTTTCTGACAGATTTGATTTTCCTCTATCCTTTAAAAAATGATGTTTTCTTTCTAAATTTGATGCCTTCAATCTCAACCACCGCTAGACATTAATATCTTTAAATATAAAACCAATCCCCCGAACGTGTAAAGAGAAAAATATTAGCAGAAGACGAGGAATTTTAAGTTGTTCCTTTTGGAAGTCTAAACTGATAACATTTTTAAAGTGCCTACTAATTGTTAATTAGAATGTTGCTTTTAATCTTAATTAATGACCATTTCGAATTGCCCGTCATTTCTTTTGTTTTTATATGTATGGCACGTCATTTCTATTTACATACAGAGTGAAAAAGGAAAGTTATATATATATATATATATTTGCAACTAGACATTGCTTATAATGTTTATTAAAATGAAGAGAAAGGTCACTTGAAAATTATACCCGGTCAAGGGGCTATTCAAATTACAACTTGATCCAGACAACCCATAAAACATTAGGAGTTTTGTCTTCACATGGTATATATATATATATTTTTTTTCTTAACAATATAACTTATATCACTGTCATGATTTCTTTATAATTATAGTCCCATAAAAGATTGAAATCTTATGATCACTTTATATTTGACTCAGATATTCTTATCATCCAGCTATTTTTTGTTCTCATGGAGAGGAAGAGGGTGATTAAAAGATGATTTAAAATGATAAACTCTAAATTAAAATTTATTATAAGGTTTATTGTTGAAATTATTAGGCCAAAACTAATAATTATCAGTCAAACTGTTGCTTAATTTTTTAAAATAGTAAAAAAATACATCTTTTGTCAATGAACATATAATCTAAAGATATATTTTGTACAAATTTCAGAAATAGAATAACAAGCTAACTTTTATAGGATACATGTGGATGGATCAACTTTTGATTATTAAAATATAAATAATTTAAATAACTTATCGTATTGTTCAATAAGGTGTCGTGGTGTAGTTGGTTATCACGTCAGTCTAACACACTGAAGGTCTCCGGTTCGAGTCCGGGCGACGCCATTTGATTCTATTTTCGTTTTAGCAAAATCGAACAATTCTGCAAAACGTCGTCGTTTTAAGGTTGAATTAGGTTCGCATAAAAGCCGCGTGATTTGGGGGAAGCTACGGCTAATGGAAAAGAGGTACGAAAATATATCCGCCACATTTCGAACGCTTCGCCCTCCACGAATAGCAACCAATCACATATCTCCAATAATAAGTTTCTCCATCCTCATTGGTCCACGTCATCATCCGAGAACCTTCTTTCCAAGAACAAACAATTGTATATATACCGATGCTTTCGTCATTCCATCTCCCAAACCCACACGAGAAAACACTTTCATCATCATCGAACGAATAATTTCGAATCGCACCATGAAATCGCTTCTCCTCTTCGGAATCGCTGTCCTGCTCTTTCATTCATGCCTTGCCTCTGAAATCCCCTACCCCAAGGCCATTTCGGTATGTCTCATTGATTCAGTCTTCTTTTCTTTTTCTTTATATAAATGGTGTTATCGTAGGTTCTGAATCTAATGTTTGGCGTTTGTGGTTTGCGCAGGATTTGAAGGATTCAATTATGAAAGGATTTGGGATTACGGCGGAGGATGAAGTGAAGATTACGGGGTTCGATCCTCGAGAAGCTGAAGTTGGGCATTCCGTGGAGTACCGATTCGACTTAGAAATCGATCATCAGGTTATTCCCTTCAAACTTCTCGAAGACGTCAAACGTTGGGATTACGTGGATCTTCCCATTTTCCAGTCCCAGGACCTGGCCCATACAGGCTTGGTCCAGAAACGGGCCTCGGATAACAGGCTTCCCGTTCTGGCTCCCTTCGTCCTTGCTGGGCCCATGGAACTCTGGATTCACGACGCCAATGACATGAGACTCTCTCTTCCCGTAAGCGATTTCAATTCAACCTTTTTTTTTTCATTGATTGATGATTGTAATTTGTAATTGTGAATTGATAAAACGTGATTTGGCTGTGTAGCATGACGTGGATGCTGGTGTGTTGAAGAAAGTGATTTTGGCGGAGGGAGCAGCGGTTACCGTTAAAGGTGCAAGATCCGTTAGTCTCCGTCAACCGCTTGATTTTCCTCTTCCGTTAAACCGGACGGAGAATGGTTTCGCTAACGGTCTTTTGGCTCTCGCTGGACATCTTCGCCATGCTTCTAGAACCCAGGCTTCTCCGATTTTGTCGCTGAGAATCGTTGGTCCCACGTCGATCGCAGCAGCGCCTTCCGACTCAACAACATCAACCTCGTTGAAGCTTAAACGTCTTGCACCTGGTCTTGTGGAATTGTCTTCGCCCTTGAAGACCAAAGAGGTTGAGCCATTTTCGAGCGTTGATCTCGAGGGTGAAGCGCCCACGATTCTTACACCCACTCAGTTTTCAACTTTGTGGCCATTTTCTTCGATTAATGGGTCGAATGCGAACTTGTTGGGGTTTGAGAAACTGTTACATTCTGTGTTAGGGCACAAAGCTGACAAGAAAGGTTCTTTTAGGTTGTTGAAGGCTGATGTTTCTGCTCAGACTTACGTAAAGATTGGTTTCAAAGCTGAGAAGAAGGTGAATGAAGAGGACTTGGAGGGTTACCCTGCGTGGAGAACAAAGCCTGAAACTTTGACGACACATTTTGAGGTTCTGGCTAAGGTGGATGGCGAGAGAGTGGTGCCGGAGAAAGTTATGCAGTTGAAACCTGTTGTTCCGGTGGATAATGTGGCGCCCAATTTGCTCGCTGGGAATGTGTCTATGTCGAAGATGCAAGACGTTCACCCTCCTCCCAACCCCTTTAGCCTGTAAATTGTGGAAAGGAAAAGGGATTGGTTGTTTTTGTATACTCTACTCAGTAATTACAATAGAGAGAAAGATGTAACGTCTTGCATCACTTTTTTATTTTGGTATATCAACAGTTAACACATGTAAAATTGTATAAAGAGAAATTTGTTTTATTTTGGCAACCTTACATTTGCTTCTTGCACTTTTTTAAATCAACTATTTTACTCAATCTATTATACGCAATCCCTTGTTTGTATGTTAGTCTGCTTCTCAACATGTTTTAACTGCACTCTAGTTCGGAAGGAAATTCCATTATGAGCCAAAGACTGTTTGCACATAAAGTTCACTTCTCCTTGGTCTCTAAAGTCTCATCTATTCACTTTTCTGTCCAAACAGTTCAATCTGTCGTCATTTATTTATTTTTAGCAACAGCAAATTGACTACAATTAAATTCAGCAGGCTTTTCAAAATTGATAGTGTTAATGCATACTAAGTTTATTTTTAACAAGCTTTTCTGACTCAATTTTTTTTTATGATTTCATCTTTTCTTATTGCAAAATCCTGTTGTTAGTGAGTCCCCTGCTTAGACATTCTTTAACTTTGATGTCTTTCTCTTACTATTTTGCTTTTGCTCATTCCTTTTATTCTCTTTTATTATGTTAGCAGTCATTCGCGGTTTGTCACTTTTGTGTTGGTGTTCTTCCATTCCAATCATAGTTTGATTCTTCTTCACTAGTTTAAGCAGTAGATTGCAACCTACGATCAGGAATTTGAATCAGACAAATCTCATTTCAAGCTCCATTCCTCATTTTTTCTGCATAAATTACTATTTTTCTCACTTCCTTTGGTTATTTGATTTCAATTTGGAAAAAAGAACATTAAATACGTTTTATTCAAGCATGCTGATCAATGATCATGCTCTTTTTGTCTCTTCGTTTTTGCTTTGTTTGTGCGTGATTTCACAAGTTTTTTTTAGGGAGATGTTAAAGGACCCACTTAGTTATTCACACTTGTTTTTATACGGGGAAAGCAATCGGACCCTGCCAGTTCCAAACTCATCAAACTGAAAACAAAATTCTAATTTTCATCATACGTTTGTGTTTGCTTTGTTTTTAAATTTTAACAGTATTTTATCTACCAGTCTATTTAAGGTCTACTTAAGCCATTACGTTTGATAAATTGGCTAAGACCATGTTAGTTTAGTAGGATTGAAAAGATAGCAGTTGTCCAAGAAGTCACAACAGCTTGAAAAAATGGGTCTGATTTAACATAGCTCCATTGCATGTACTATCTTCTAACACAATTAAAATAAGTCAGCATGTTTGTTTCCAGAATAAAATTAGATGTTTTGTATAGCACCACCCCACACCCGAATCCAAATCATTGTTATTCTCAAATGTGCCGTGACTAGATTCTTCAAAATTTCTGCTATATTAAATTAACAGTATCACTGGAGGCATCATAGTCAAAGCCATTGCAGAAACAATGAAAAATTGGAAAAGACATACATCAACCACTGCAGTTTATCAGCAAAGTGAAACTGACTAAAATCAGGTAGACTGAAACATACTGAGGTGAGAAATTTCTCCACAGATACCTCCTTGAAGAGAAAAATAAAATAAAAAATTAAAGTACTTTACTTTTGTAAGCTAAAATAAAGTGTTGTCCAATTCTCCCAGACCCGATAGCACAGTAAGATCTATTTATAAGATCACCGTCCTCCGGTTTCCCTCTCGATATAAAATGACCGAGCACGAAATTGCATTTGATCAAGCATGACAGAAAGTTCGAAATCAGCAAAGATGAATGTTGAACTTCTGCTAGTGTCATTTAAGGCCAGTTTCAATAAACCTTGACAAGTATTTATAGAAGAAAAAAAATTAAATGAGTCAAATTCTCTCCCAAGCTAAGTTCAAATCTACTTCTATGTTGTAACTCCTAGAAATATTAGATGATATCGTAAGTGCTAACAAGTTCCACTGAAAAGTTTTTTTGCATACTACAGCACTAAATAATCTATGTTTTGGTTTATGAGAAGCCAAGCTGTTTACTGTCCCCCCTCTGTATCCAATTAGAACTTATTATCAAGTAATTACATTTCTTAGATAAAAGCCAATAAATAGGAGAACATTTATAAAGAATCGAGAGAGATATAAATAAATGCAGGAGATACTCTCAAATCTTGTTGACACTTGTGTAAAAAAAATGGGAGAAAAATATCTCAATCACATATAAAGAGGTCTGCCTTGTGCTTCTTAACCTTGTACTAGTTCTATCCTCAGAAGAAAAAGAACTCATACAAGTTTCACAAATGGAGATAGTGTCTTTATAACGTAATTGATGTTGCTTTCATTTCTTACTTCGACTCACATTCTCAACCTTTCGGACTTTCTGAAACTGCTACATTTTGTATTGGGTATGCAAAGGTCTATAAGAGATGTTTTTGCTTAGAAGTTTGTGAACATGGATTCAAGCAGAGAAGAAGCTGAAGTCTGACCAAAATATTTCTACTGGCACATGCAAGAACCTATAATATGAAAAGCATGGTGAATGAAACGGTGAGCAAATTAAAGTGATTTTCCTGGTAATATCTAAGTGTTACAACACATTGTTCTTACTTTGGATCATATGTACTAGCTTTTCTTGAATATCTTGGCAGCAACAGTAATTATAGAGTTCACTGGATTGCTAATAAAGTTAACAATTGCACTCAGATATCACTTTGCAATCATTCAAGATTCATATAACTAAAATAAATAGTTATTGTATGATGGTCATTGAAAATAAAAGAACTGAGTTTGAAAATAAAAAGTCTTACATCAATGTTTTAAAAAGTTCCTAAATGCCTAATAGTCATTATAATCATCAGAATCATCATCTTCTTCTTCCTGCACAGGCAGTTGCTGAGGAGGCGACTGTTGGTTGGCAGATGGCTGCATGGGGGTGGGCTGCATCGGTGGGCATTGCTGCTGGGACGATGATGGGGCAGACTGATTCGTCCTTGCTGAGATAGCCATGTCATGACCAGATTTTCAAGATTTTCAACTCTAGCTAGAACTGCATCATAAACCTCTCTACTGACAAAATTGCTCTTCTCAGTGCTGGATGCAGATGGTTGCCTGATGATGTCATTGTCAGCATCTACTCTTGATTCAGCATCAGAAATAGATCTCACCTCAGATCTAGCCTGTGAGAGTCTAAGAGAAAAATCTTCCTGTTAAATAAAATAGAAAATGTCAGTAACCTGAAATTCAAAGTACATGATATTATAGAACACACACACACACACACACACATATATATATATATATATATATCAATTTCAAAGTACATGATGTTATAACCTAATTGATAAGAAATGAATGAAGATTTATACCATACGAAGGGCATGCTCATGTGCAGTGATTGATCCTCCAATGTGCAGTATACCACCTTTTTCTAAAGCCCTATTTCTCTGGACAGTAGCACATTTATTGCGATAGTTTGGCGAATTCCAATGTTCTAGCAATGAGTTCCATATGTGTTCCCCCATCCAATAAGGGGGTCTTGTGATCCTTGCATATCTAAATATTTTCGACAGTCTTTGAGATGCTTTGCTGTGGAAGTTTTTCTTAATTTGAGCTTCATGCTCAGCTATCCACTGTACATCTTGCTGTTACAATAGATAATGTTAATAAAGGAGATGAACTTTATATTTGAAATGAATACAATATGATTAAGTAACACGATGTTTTACCTTAAATCTCTGCCAGAAAAGTTCTTTGTCCTCTATAGGTATTGCTCCCCATGATGGCCAAGGCTGAAGAAATTGTTCCTTAATAGACCAACTGATGGCCTCTGAAGCAACTCTAGAAGGAACAAACCTGAAGTATGGATACAAGAAAGTTATGAATCTACAAGCATAGTAAAACAAAGAATTTAATGCAAATAATGACTAAAAAGAATATGTGGTATTACCCTCGACCATAAGGTTCAATGAAAGGTCGTTCATAGGTAGAAGGAATTTCTTCACCGTGAAAATTCCAGACCTTGTAATTTGGCATGAACCCTTTTTGATGTAGGTGAATTTTGACCACCTCATCTTTCAAAATCCTTGTACATTCGCACTTTATGCATGGGCATCGAATCCCTCCATCAAGAGCATAATATTTATACTGTCGAGCCGTCTGCAGAAACTGTTCAACTCCTTCAACAAAAGCTTCCTTTAAACCTTTTCTTCCATTATAACAGCGGTCATACATCCAAGCACGGTGGTTGGGGACTTCAGCCATGTTCGGTGGAAAAAACAAGCAAAAAAGTTAGGCATAATAACATAACTCCATGTGACATACGTAATAAACCTATTACTACTTAAGTCTGACATGGAAGGGAAACTTAGGATTATGAAGTATGCTAATTTTTAATCCATACAATAATAAAATCCTCGAGATGTCATCAAGGCAATCGGGGAAATTGGCCATTCAATGTATTATAATTTTAGTATTGTTATATGGGAAGATAGTAAGTAATTCCTTTACAAGGAAAGATACTATGGTTAATAAAATGACACCGAGAGACAATTAGAGTTGTTTCTTTGCTTCATTTGACTACTTTAAACTTGTTAGGCTACTTTAGTAGAATTTTCAAATTCTCACATTTTTAGTACACTTTTTAAGGTTTTAAGTAGTCCAATTTTGAGTTTTAGGTAATTATTTGAATTTGAGTTGTTTCTTAGCTTCATTTCACTACTTTAAACTTGTTAAGATATCAAGATTACATATTCTTAGGCTACTTTAGTAGAATTTCGAAATTCTCACCTTTTTAGTACACTTTTCAAGGTTTTAGGTTGTCCAATTTCGAGTTTTAGGTAATTGTTCCAATTTGAGTTGTTTATTAGCTTCATTTCACTTCTTTCAACTCCTTAGGATATCAATATTACATATTCTTAGGCTACTTTAGTAGAATTCCTAAATTCTCACACTTTTTAGTAGACTTTTTAGTAGACTTTTTAAGGTTTTCGGTAGTCATATTTTGAGTTTTAGGTAGTTGTTCCAATTTGAGTTGTTTCTTAGCTTTATTTCACTACTTTCAACTTGTTAGGATATCAATATTACATATTGTTAGGCTACTTTAGTAGAATTTCAAAATTCTCACTTTTTTAATACACTTTTTAAGGTTTTAAGTAGTCCAATTTTGAGTTTTAGGTAATTGTTCCAATTTGAGATGTTTCTTAGCTTCATTTCACTACTTTAAATTTCTTAGGATATCAATATTACATATTCTTAGGCTACTTTAGTAGACTTTCCAAATTCTCACCTTTTTAGTACACTTTTTAAGGTTTTAAGTAGTCCAATTTTGAGTTTTAGGTAATTCTTCCAATTTGAGTTGTTCCTTAGCTTCATTTCACTACTTAAAGTTGTTAGGATATCAATATTACAAATTCTTAGGCTACCTTAGAAGAATTTCGAAATTCTCACCTTTTTAGTACACTTTTTAAGGTTTTAGGTAATTGTTCCAATTTGAGTTGTTTCTTAGCTACACTTGACTATTTTAAACTTGTTAGGATATCAATATTACACATTGTTAGCCAATTTTAGTAGAATTTCGAAAGTGTCACCTTTTTAGTAAACTTTTTTAGGTTTTAAGTAGTCAAATTTTGAGTTTTAGGTACTTGTTCCAATTTGAGTTGTTTCTTAGCTACATTTGACTACTTTAAACTTGTTAGGATATCAACATTACATATTATTAGGCTACTTTAGTAGAATTCCCAATTTCTCCCCTTTTTAGTACACTTTTTAAGGTTTTAAGTAGTCAAATTGAGTTTTAGGTACTTGTTCCAATTTGAGTTGTTTCTTACCTACATTTGACTATTTTAAACTTGTTAGGATATGAATATTACATATTGTTAGGCTACTTTAGTAGAATTCCCGATTTCTCACCTTTTTAATACACTTTTTAAGGTTTTAAGCAGTCCAATTTTGAGTTTTAGGTACTTGTTCCAATTTGAGTTGTTTCTTAGCTACACTTGACTATTTTAAACTTGTTAGGATATCAATATTACACATTATTAGCCTACTTTAGTACAATTTCCAATTTCTCACCTTTTTGGTAGACTCTTTTAGGTTTTAAGTAGTGAAATTTGGAGTTTGTTATACATTTTAAGTTTTAAGTTCATTTCTACATTTTTTTAGTCAATTTAAACTACAATGAATTAGTCTATCATGTTTTTCAAATTTAGGTTAGTTTTTACCTTTCTTTTACAAGTTTAGGTTCTAGTTTTAGGTCTTAGGTAGTCAATTTAAACTACAATGAAGTCGTTTGTTTTGTTTGGAGATTTTTTACAAGTCTCCACCTCTAAAGAGGCTACCACTACCTATAGCAAGTATCCAACAACAAATCTACACAAAATAGACTTGACAGCACAACAGTTCTAGTAGAATTAAAGCAATAAAAATCACAATTGAAAAGGCTAGGCTGAAAGTAGAATTGCAATGTCATTTTGACAACTTAAGATAGCAATATAAGACAAGTAATTAACAGAAGGTAATTGAAGAAAGTTGCCACTCAAATTGAACTTAGGATCAGCACTAGAACAGGTTAAGACAGTAAGAAATCAATTTAAGTTGAACCATACTAGACAAATAATGAGTTAAAGACCGAAAAACGAATCTGTTTGTGAAAATGCTTCAAAGAACTTATTAAATTCTGCACATTTTCGTTTTCAATTCATAGGTTCCTATAGTGAACTGCACAAGTCTGTAATGCATTTTACTTTCTCATATCATCATGAACACGTTACTTGAATCAATTGCAATGACTTTTAGCTTTTAATACCGTTGAAAATAGGTCAAGAACCCAAAACAGATTCACCAATCAGCACCTAACTGATTCAACGTGAAAGAAAATGTTCACAGATTTTGAGGTTTGACAATGAAATTTTACTTTGATCAACAATTACATAATTCTGACCATAACAAGGCCTTAAGTAGGACAATTGAACTTTATTAGGCTCACTGAATTTAAACTTCAATGAAGTAGTTTCGTTAGTTTTTAATTGCTGATTCTAGGATTAGTTAGTGGTTGTCCTGTTTTCACTAAGGTTTACCTTGCTTTCTAGGTTCATATAGTAAACATTTCTAACATTTCTATTCCATCCTTTTCATATGCCCAGTGAACATCATGGTTTTATCACTTTATAAGCACATACAGACCATAAAGTACACCTTCAATCATCCCATATTCATTGCGGTAATGCAGCCTAACATTATCACACGTCAAGTACAATTCTGAACTCAAAACCGAGTGTAAACTCAGACAAATTGGTTACTCAGACAACCTTAATCAGTTTACACTCAGACATAGGAGTTTGTTACTCAAGTGGACTGAATAACATTAGTTTCATTCAAACAGAGTTTAATTGCATTTTAAACACATTCCTATGTTATATATAATTACACATCAGTCACCCATAATTCTTACAAACCATAATTAGTTTATACCGAGACCAAATCAATCAGCAAGGAACCTGTGAGCAATTGGTTTTACAACAATTACACTTTGTATTATATTAGGAGCACGACCAAGGGTGATCAGATTAGGATCACGAAAACCAACATCCTATATACATTGCACATACCTTACACACTGATTCATTCACTTAAAGCAACATATTAATAGATTATCATCATCAAATAGCAGTATACTATCCACCATTACAGCAGAGTCAACATTCAGAGTCAACATTCAGAACATTTGTGCATCATTAACATCTCCATTTATGCCACAATTGTCACAAACACCATTCATACCGGTCTATAAGGTTTTGAACAGAATTCTATAAGTACCCTGCCCTACCATTTCGTGCACATTTTATAAATCATGAATGTTATCATCAGTGCTTAAAACAAAAACCAAAGTCACAGAATCATACACCAACAAAATACTATCCACTAAACAGCGAGCTTCACAACACGATTCAAACATTAGGAGACAATGAATCACACAAACCAAACCTGTCCAAAAAATGTGGCAACCGAGCACTACACAGCAGCCAACCCAACTTCACGGCAAAGCCCTCCTAACTCCAAGCTCCACGAACCACCATCCCTGCCGCAACACCCAGAACGAAGAACAAGAACCCTAGCCACCCAACCTGCAAACCAGCCAAAAAACGAACCGCCGTCAGCGTCCGCAACAGCAACCTCTTGAAACTGGCTTAGGGCGACCAACCTCGCGCTGACAGAAGAAAATATGAACGAAGAGAGAACAGGGAAGGGAAGACACCCACCCACCAACGAACCGCCGCTAGCGTCCGCACCACCACGCTCTTCAAACCGGATAGGGAAAACCACACTCGCGCCCACACAACACAAGGGTTACCTCGAGAGAACAGGGAAGGGAGGAGAGGAAGTTCTGAAATTGATTTTCGGGGATCTGAGAAAGGAAGACCCAAATTTAGAACCTAATGTATCGCGGATATTGCCAACGGCCAAATTCCGTCGGTATTTTATGTCACTCCACATTGCCATCGGCGTCCGTAAAGACAGCAATCCAGTCCGCAGGTAAATGGATTCCGGGCCATCAGTAAAAGCCGCCCGTAGGTAATAAACGTTTTTGGTATAGTTAAACTGAGTATCACTCACTCTTCCTCTCTGACCACAGTAATTAACTTGAAACAAAAACATTCCTATATATCCTATATATTTCTGGAGGGTTCTAGGTGAAACTTTCCTAGTTTAAAGTTATTATTAATTTACTGATTTTTATTCAAGTTATAGACTACAGAAATTTACATAATTTTGGATTAACCATTATAATTTAAAAGCATTTTGAGAAAATAGGATTCCAGAACTCCATAATTAAATTTATTATTATGAAATAAGGTCTCTAACAATAAAAATATATTTATTCATTCTACAATATTTTAAAACGATTTTCAAGATTTTGTCTGTCTATTGAAAACCCACAAATTTGAGGAAATGGTTTCCTCTGAAAAACAAAACAGTGCAAAGAAGACTGGAGCAAATGACTTCTTAGAGGCAGAATGCAGAGATGCTTCAACAAGTATATATATTATTTAATGCTTGTAAAATTAAGCCTGTATTTATTTATATATTATTTAGATTTTTATTTTTAGTTGATATATAAAATATTTAATAATTAAAATTTTGAATATTTAAAACATGAGATTATATATTTATACGACACAGGAATAATCTATCTAAGAAACTTTGTAAATATATAATAAAACTTAAACTTAATCTAATCTTATCAAAATTAATATATAAAATAAAATTAAATCTACTTATACGTATCAATTTATCTCTAGTTGATTTATATAGTTTTTATTAAATAATTTAAAAAATAATAATTGCAAATTCACTGTTTCTAGATGCATGCACATGTCATTATCCATGTGGAATAAATAGTAGTACTTAACCCAGTCAATGAACTGTATGGTCTGTCGGTTGAATTGGAGAGCTTCCGTCTTAGTTCTGTCCAGTTCATTTTTAGTTTGTTTCCACTCGTTTAAATATTATTATTATTTGTAATTTCCTAATCATTTATTTATTATATTATGTTTATTGGATATTGATATTGAAAACAGAAAATATATGAAGATTTACTAAAATTCAAGGGAAGTTGTATTGGAAAACAACAGCTTAATCCTTCTCAATGGCAGAAAACTAAGAAACAAATTAAAAACTGCTGAATATTTTATCTTTCAGGAGTTCAACTGAGAGTCAAAAAGTAGACCAATAATACACTTCCACTGCACTAATTGCTCTTACAAACTCAGTGATCTTAACTTAGAAGTAAAATGTGAAAAGTGTGAATCTAATAAGTGGGACAAAGCCTGAAAATGTCACTTCACCAGTTTAATGATTTTGAAAAGATGACAGCAGAAGTTAAAGTATGAGCAGTTTCAGCGTGAAATTCAAAGATGGTAGGCATATCATGAATTTATATACTACGTGTCCATCAGATGTTTGATGTAATGTCTCCATAGTTGACGTTTTCTTTATGCTATTCTCTTTCTTAACATGCTTTCACTTTTTATTATATCATCCTGTGTAACTTTTTCTTCCTCCTCCTTTGTTGATAAATTTATTATCTATAATTATACATAATTGTTTCTGATATGTAACCCTTTCTTATGTATATATTTTATTAATAATTTTTTTTATTTATTTTTCGACTAATAATAAAAATTATATATTTAATATAATTGTACATTCAAAATCAATATCAAAAGTAATGAATATTTTGTGACATATATATTTATCTGGCTTTTATTTCTTTTTATCCAATAAATATAAGTTTCTATTGTTTCAAAGTTAGAATCATGGATAGTGTTGCTTCTTAGGATTCTTAATCACACTTACAGTGAAACATACGTTAAATTGTAGAATAATTTGTCAGTGAATAGTCTGAATTAGATAGACGTATCTATCATGGCTTTCTTATTCTTCTTCAATAATTTCATTCTTTTTGCTGGAGTATTTAAGATAAGAATTTCACTCACTACTCTGTTTGGATCTTTTCTCTCATTTTCAACCTATGATACTTTTCTTCAAATGTGATTTATATTATGTACTTAAATTCTAAGGTGCTAGAGTAGACCAATATGATCCGTTTAAAATGACTTGAAATAGACTAGTTCGTCAAAATAAAAATTTAGCTTAAATGTGTATTTTAAGTTAAGATATATATTTTTAAAGTAACTAATTATATGATTATTTTTTAAATTTTAACTTTTTGATTGGATATTAATACTGTATTGAATTACTAAATTACATCTCAATCTCATCATCCACGTTAAATATTTTAAAACTAAAATATTTTTTACAAAATAATCTAACGTTAAAGTTAGATATGTTAATCAAGTAATAATAAATATTATAATAAATTTGTGTTGAATTTATCTTGTAAATAATAATATTTATAGTAAATTGATAAGTTTTGACCTGATTGCATCTATATTGTTTAGGTAATTTATCTTTTTTATATTGTTTAGGATTTCACTAATTCATCTTATCTCTTAATCTATTTTTTAATTATACTTTATTAGCTTGTGTCGAGATGTTAAGCTTTATTAACATTGAAGAGATATCTTACTATAATTATATCATATACTATATTGACTGAGGTGATATTGATTATATTACATATATAATCTAATGTTTGATTAATTATAATAAAAATACACTTAAATATTATGTACTAAATAATTGGTTATATATTAATCTTATAATATATGCATTTATTGAACTATTGTTATTAATATATATGTTTTTCATTTGAGTTGTTTATAAGCATACAGGTGATAAAATATATTGAATGTATCTAGAAATAGCAAAAAGGGTAAGATTAGAAAAATGAAAAGAAATAACTTGGTCCAATAATGTGATAAAACCAGCTGTAAGGTGAGTAGATGATACAATCCATTTTAATAAACTGACCAAATTTCAAATGATTGCGACACTATATTAAAAAAAATTAAATTTAATTTCAACTTTCACGAAATCATTTGTAAAATAAAATTTACGTTCAATTTATATAAATTATAATTTATCATATTTCCACAATAATTAACATTTTAAAAATAGTTAGCACAAACAGGCTTAGACCCACCAATGGACCCAAAACCCAGTCGGTGGTCACGTGGAAAAAACACCTTAGCCGCTGCTACTCAGTCAACATCCGCGGCAAAGCATTTATCTCATATATATTTTCATTTAATCATGAAATAAGCATATACTCTATTAAAAACAATCAATGCAATAAAAGAGTAATTAAAAAATGAATAGTTGTAAAATAGGACAACTTAACAATTTTATTATGGAACCAAGCTTAACATTGGAAATAACGTTAAGTAAGAAATATCAAATTGAAATACCATTTCAGGCATTAAATATGGGAGAATGCTATGAGGTGGTGAAATATTCCTTTACTAAATAATTTTATTTTGAACAATAGTATATATATATATATATATATATATATATATATATATATATATATATATATATATATATATAATATAATATAATCCTAATATTTACACCACGCGAGTTCAATAGTATCTAATTTTTTTAAGACAATTTTCAATAATAAAATTTAGTTATTTTTACAAAATTTTTACATTAAGAATATTGTTTACGATAGTCATGAAAAAAATTATATTACAAAAATATATATATTAAAAGAATATTCATTACATATAACTCCAAATGAAAAAATTAGCTATTTATAAACATATAAAAAAATAGCAAAACAGAGTGATGAAATTGAAGTCAGAAGGAGTTTTGGAAGTCCTTCTCAAGCATTTTTCATATTCTCTTGGTCTTTAATTTGATTTTCCTAATAAAAATAGTATTTCTTTTTATTTATCTTAATTTTTGAATAACTTCCTTTCTATGACTGAAAGAGCTCATCAGTAGGTGAATAGGGTAATTGCTGAATAAATATGTAATGTTTTTCACTAAACAATAAAGATGTTAGTTAGGTGAAAGAGTCATAAGCCACTTGTTTATTTGAGGGAGTAGATTTAAGGAAGAGATAGTGGAGATTTGAAAATAAATTGTAAGTTGTTTTCTAAAAGGATTTTGAGATAATTGAGATTGATTTTGAAAGAAATTTATAAAAATTTGTGAAAAATTTGACCAATAAATAAATAAAAATTAATTGATAAAAATTAAAAATTATCAAAATATTTTTAATGGGAAGTATTCATAAAATACATTTTAAGTAGAAAAGCAAAAATTAATTAAAAATTAAATAAAAATGTACTTAAGTGTAGTCGACTATGTTAAGTTTGGAATCGGTTACGTGAAGATTAGAACCGGTTACGTCAAGTCTGTAATAGATTTCAAACGTAATGGAATCATTTATATTGTTTTCATACTCAAAAGTGTAACTTACCTTTATTATATCTCATGATTTATGTTACACAAATGTAATCTATCCATTTTGCAATCCATTACAAAGTAAGTACATGAACATGTAATCGGTTAAGTCCATTTTAGAATCTAATATAGAAGTTTATTTTGACGATAAAAAATGGAAATCATGAAATTATACCAGGGCAAAGATGATATCTCTTATCAATTCCCTTCAAATTTGACAACCTATGAATTCCTTTCAAATTTGATCACCTATCAATTTTCTTCAAATTTGTTCACATAACGATATGATAAAAAAAAATCATATATCTCGCAAATTCATCATTTCACTTACTTATAAATTCATACATGCAAACATGATTTCAATTTTCTATTTATCCGCACCAATCACATTGAATATTAAATTCCATTCAAATGAATAAAGTCTAAATCTTTCTTAAACTTCTACTTTTCCAAAAAGAATAAATCAAATTCATCTCAAAAAAATATTTAAACATAAATTTCTCGTAAAATAAACACAAAAATTTATAACATAATACAAATAATTCTTTTTAATCAAAAACAAGAATATATATATATATATATATATATATATATATATATATATATATATATATATATATATATATATATATATAATCAGAATAGTTTTATAACTATTTTAAGCTTTTTTATTTAATTTTTTTAATATGATAATTTATATTTGAAGATAATATTTTGTATGGTATGTATTTAATAATTATTTTCCGTCTTAAACTATCTTTAATAAAAAAATTGATATTTATATCTTTTTTGTGGTAACTTTTTTCAAACTTTTTGTAGTTTATTTAATTAAATTTATTTAAAAATTACAATAAGTTATTATCAATGAAGGATGTTAATAAACCCACAAAAGTACACTTAAACAAATTAATCAACATTTTTTAAAATATAATGTTACTAATTAAAAGTAATTTAAATAAAGTTTTTAATTTTTAACATTTGAGATAAATACACATTTTTCTCTCAAATTAGGAAAAAAAAATCATTTTTAGTTTTTCAATATAAAAAAATACAATTATAATCTTTAAACGCCAGAAAAAGGTAAAAACTATGTCAATATAATAATAATAATAATAGTAATAATAATATATTATTACTTATTATTACTTTAACCTATCAAATTTTATTTTGATAACTCGCGTACTTAAAATTGTCTTAAAACATCATTTCAACGATTAGGTAAACGAATCTTAACCAAATAACATATTACCACAAATGAAGTCAGAACATTAGGCTCACATAAATATTTCTCTTATAATATAATATAATTATGTATCCAATTGGCATCTGTATTATATTTAAATTTAAATTGATATATGATACAAATGTTAACGGTGAATAATATAATAATTCAATAAATAATCCAAGTATACACTGTTCTCTTCTTCTTCCTTTTCTTAAAAAAAAAAACTTATTTTATAATTCACGTCTTAAAAGTAATTAATTTTTAATTAAATAAACTTAAAACTATAAATTGTGTCGAATTTCTTCTTTTAGATTAAAAGCCTTTTGAAGCTACAAGTTATTTTGATTTTTTTAACTAGTTTTATTTAAAATATGTCGTTTAACAAAAAGCTACGTTGTTTAAAAAGAAAATAACATAATGAAATAAATATATATATTTAAGTAAAAGAATTTTAAATATAAAAAATTATTTAATCAAAATACTTATGCAAATAATATATAAGATTTCAATTAAATAAACTTAGAATTTAATTATAAATTATTAAATATTTAAGTTGCATATATTATTTTTCTGTAATATTTTTAATCCAAATATATTAGGGAAAAAAATAAATAATATTGAGTTATAATCAGAAATATCTAATAAATAATTTATAGTTAATATATAAATGATTATTCAACCACATGTGCAATGAAGAAGAGTCTCATGACAAGGCAGCATAGTCAAAGTTGAGACCGACTTTGTCCTTATTTGCCCATAATTGTGTCGTTTGTTTCCATTCCATGCACGTGGATCATTTCAAGTGTGAAACCAAACCCAACCCGAAATTCAACGTAAAACCAAACCAAACCAAACCAGCCTCTCTGGTCCATTCTTCTCCCACCAACTCGACACTAACAACCTGCCCTTGCCGCCGGTATGGTCGCCGGAAGTAATTTCCGGTACTGCTCGGCGCCCATTATTCCCACTACTGCCCTGTTATTCCTCTGCCTCGTTGCTTCTTCCCTCGCAGATGAACTTCAACCACTCATGAAGTTCAAGTCCTCCATACAAAGTTCAAATGTAACTGTTTTTAATTCATGGGCACAAGCAAGTTCTCCGTGCCTATTCTCTGGGATTGTATGCAACTCCAAAGGCTCTGTTTCAGAAATCAATCTTCCGGAGAAACAGCTGGAGGGTACTGTTCCCTTTGATTCACTTTGTGAGCTTCAATCGCTTGAGAAGATATCTTTGGGGTCTAACCAGTTGCATGGAAGCATCAGTGAGGGGTTGACGAAGTGCACCAACTTGAAGCATTTGGATTTGGGTGTGAATTCATTCAATGGAGCAGTGCCTGATTTGTCGAGTTTGTACAAGTTGGAGTTCTTGAACTTAAACTCCAGTGGAATTTCAGGGGTGTTTCCATGGAAATCATTGGGAAATCTAACTAGTCTTCAGTTCCTGAGTCTTGGGGATAACCTGTTGAAGGAAGATCCTTTCCCTTTGGAGGTGTTAAAACTTGAAAAATTGTATTGGCTTTACCTCACAAATTGCAGCATCACTGGGAATATTCCATTGGGGATTGGGAATCTTACTCAGCTTCAGAATCTTGAGCTTTCTGACAACCATTTGTATGGTGAGATTCCTGCTGATATAGTAAAGCTTCGCAAGCTGTGGCAACTTGAGTTATATGATAACTATCTGAGTGGGAAAATCCCAGTTGGATTTGGAAACCTGACTAGTCTAGTTAACTTTGATGCTTCTTATAATCAACTTGAAGGTGATCTTTTTGAGGTAAGGTCCTTAAAAAACCTTGAATCCCTTCACCTTTTTGGGAACAAGTTGTCAGGAGAAATTCCAAAGGAGCTTGGAGATCTCAAGAATCTCACAGAGCTTTCTCTTTATGCTAACAACCTGACTGGTCCTCTTCCTCAAAAGCTTGGCTCTTGGCAAGGCATGCAATACGTTGATGTTTCAGACAATTTTCTTTCTGGCCCAATACCACCTTTCCTGTGCAAGAACAATCAAATCAATGAACTGGCACTCTTGAACAACAGCTTCAATGGAACAATACCAGAAACGTATGCAAAATGCACATCTTTGGTTCGTTTTCGTCTGAGCAGGAACTCACTTTCCGGTGTAGTTCCTCCAGGCATATGGGGCTTGCCCAATTTGGTTCTGTTTGATCTTGCAATGAACCAGTTTGAAGGTCCAGTGACATCTGATATAGCCAAAGCAAAATCTCTGGCTCAACTGTTGTTATCTAACAATAAGTTCGCAGGTGAGTTACCGATGGAAATCTCTGAAGCTTCTTCATTGGTGACAATTCAGCTAAGTTCAAATCAAATTTCTGGTAACATCCCAGAAAACATTGGAAAGTTGAAGAAACTAACCAGTCTTACTTTAGATGGGAACAATCTTTCTGGTGTCGTACCAGATTCCATTGGTTCTTGTATTTCTCTTAATGAGATAAACCTTGCTGGCAACTCTCTTTCTGGGGCTATACCAGGTAGCATCGGTTCTCTTCCAACTCTCAATTCATTGAACTTGTCCTCAAACAGGCTTTCTGGTGAAATTCCATCCAGTTTATCGTCTCTGAGACTTAGCCTTCTTGACTTATCAAACAATCAGTTGTTTGGTTCCATACCAGAACCTCTTTCTATTTCAGCCTTCAAAGACGGATTCATGGGAAATCCTGGCTTATGCAGCCAGACTTTGAAAGGTATCAGACCATGTTCAATGCAATCCAGAAGCTCCAGGAGACTCAGAAACCTTTTAGTCTGTTTCCTTGCTGCTGTAATGGTTCTGCTTGGAGCGTTTTTCCTCTTCACAAAACTAAGGCAGAATAAGACTGAGAAGCCGCTGAAGACTACTTCCTGGGATGTCAAGCAGTACCATGTGTTAAACTTCAATGAGAGTGAAATCGTTAACGGGATCAAGGCTGAGAATTTGATTGGCAAGGGAGGATCCGGCAATGTCTATCGGGTTGTGCTTAAAGGTGGGGCAGAATTTGCAGTAAAACACATATGGACTTCAAATCTAAGCGATAGGGGAAGTTGCAGGAGCACCTCAACTATGCTTAGAAGGAGTTCAAGGTCACCAGAATTTGATGCAGAGGTGGCCACTCTTAGCTCTATAAGGCATGTAAATGTTGTGAAGCTGTATTGTAGCATCACAAGTGAAGACAGCAGTTTGCTTGTTTATGAATTTTTACCAAATGGGTGCTTGTGGGACAGGTTGCACACCTGTAAAGAGAAGTCTAAGATGGGGTGGGAGGTTAGGTATGACATTGCATTGGGTGCTGCTAGAGGATTAGAATACCTGCACCATGGGTGTGATAGACCAGTTATACATAGGGATGTCAAATCCAGTAACATATTGCTGGATGAAGAATGGAAGCCAAGGATTGCAGATTTTGGCCTTGCCAAGATTCTGAGTGGAGGAGCAGGCAATTGGACCAATGTCATTGCTGGAACACTTGGTTACTTACCTCCTGGTAAGCTTTAAATCACTTTTTTTGGTATTAAGCAAAACAAAATGTCATGTTAACTTCTATACATTGTTTTGCAGAGTATGCCTACACTTGTAAGGTGACAGAAAAGTGTGATGTTTATAGCTTTGGGGTTGTCCTGATGGAGTTGGTAACTGGGAAGAGGCCAATGGAGCCAGAGTTTGGAAACAATCATGACATTGTGCATTGGGTGTGCAGCACTAACAGGAGCAAAGAAGAGGCTCTTGAATTGGTGGATCCTACTATTGCAGAACATTTCAAAGAGGATGCCATGAAGGTGTTGAGAATTGCATTATTGTGCACTGCCAAAATTCCAGCTTCAAGACCATCAATGAGAACGTTAGTTCATATGCTGGAAGAGGCAGATCCATGTACCCCAGACAAAATGATTGTGACCATTGATGCTTAAATAAGGTGTTCCAAAGAATGGACATTTTTTCTCTCAACTGCAGACATTTGAGTTTTCATCATTTCTAAGCAGCACAAAAATTGAGCTGAGAAAGGGTGATAAACACTCGTATGCCTTGGTCTTGGGATCAATTAGGTGAAATTTTGGCAAGGCCGTGACCTCTGTTATAAATTGAAAAATGTCTTGCAGTTAGAATGGGATTATCTCATTTTTTGTTAAAAATAACAATTCTGTGTATGAATATGAACCATCTGTGTGAGTGACAAACCAAAGGAGGATTAAGTTTTATGTTGTAGGTTTGTAGCATATGTGTAGTAGTAATGAAATTCTCTTTTCAATAGAATTGTATTTTCTCCTGGGATTAGCTTGTAGCTTTGGAACATGTTATGTTAGCTAAACAACAATAAACACTGCTACTGCTATTCTAATTATTGTATGTAATGGGCTTAAGTATGGAATCTAAATCTCCATTTGACAAAAGGATCTTTCCTATTTTATTATCTCATTTATGACACAATTTCTTATTGTAAACTTAGCAAATGTCTACGTATGCTTTCAAAATTTGAGCTAATGACTATTGTAATCTGATGTATTCATGGTGGCAAATTATTTTTAAAATTTTACTATCCTTTTCAGTCTATGGTATATTGGTATATATTTACTTGAATTAACTGTATAGTATTTTAGACTCGTATGTTTATTAATATTTTATTTGAATATTAGGAGAACTATATATTTTCAAAATAAGAAAACTAATTTTTATTTTTATGATCTAAAATGTTATTTAATACGCTAGATCTTATGTTTTATGCAAAGGTAATTCGCTCCAATAACAGTTTTACCATGAACGTAATATATGAAATCTGCTCTAGATCTATATTTGAATGGAATGATTTGCTCTAATATTCTTGACATACTTCATATATTTAATCCAACTTCGCACTTAATAATAAACATAAAAAACTAAATAAATTCGTAATTCTAATTTCCTTGTTTGTATCGAGGAGGTGATTTTAGATGTAACAAACGGATTATAACAAACAAAAGACACGACAAGATGACCAATTACGAGGTGACACAATGTAGTGAGTGGAAGCGCACACGACCTTTTCGTTGGCAAGTGGTAATTGGATAAAATAATCACTGTCACATGTTCATAATGAACCCAAGAGAATGAAGTTGCGTTCTATTCCAAACACCCTCCTCACCTCCTTCTTACCTTCCCTAATTTTCAAATTTCCCATTTCACTTCCATTCTCTCACCCAGGAATCCCTTCTTCAGGTACCCTCTCTCTCCCTCCACTTTCCAGATTTGTTTAGATAGTTTATTAGTTATGTGATACAATGATAGGTTTACGTGGGTCACTTGTCTCGTCCAATGTTGATGTTTCATTACTGTTGAATCTGTTTCTGCATTATTATATTGAATGAATTTATATCTTCACAAGGGTCTTCTAAAATTTGCGGTTTTGGTGTGATGCGCAGGCAGAAAGGCCTTAGTTATTCGCTTGCAAAGCCTTGATCGTAGAATTGAACCAATATCTAGTAATTTGATGGCTTCAGAAAAGGAATCCGAAAAACTTGTCAGAAATCTCTATCCGCAAATAGAACCCTACAGTACAGGATTTTTGAAGGTTTCGGATCTTCACACAATCTACTGGGAGCAATCAGGAAACCCCAGTGGCCATGTGAGTAGCAATTCACTCGCCTCCAACAATGGATTGAATATGTATTTTTTTAATTTTTATCTTTTCTATACATGCAGTAGGCTTATATGTTTATATTTGGATTAAGATTGGAATGGGAGGCAATGGACCGTTTTTTAGTGGTTCTAAGTATTAATGCAGCTGGGTGAACTGTAATGCTAAAACCTATCTTTACACATGTATGTGTGCTTGAATGAATCTAAGCATTTTACATCCTTTGGGAAAGCTAAATTATGCGCACTAACACTCTTGTTGTTTTATATTTATTTAATTTGAGGGGAAAGTGTAAATAACGGTAAAGAGAAAATTTGATTCATCATTTTCTAAGCATTTTATGACAGCCGGTTGTCTTCATTCATGGAGGCCCTGGAGGAGGAACTTCCCCAAGCAATCGAAGATTTTTTGATCCGGACTTTTATCGAATCGTTCTATTTGATCAGGTTAGTTTCTGAGTGCAGTAGTGGTCTCCCGTGCTTTTGTGCTATAGAACAAATTCACAATTATTATCTTTATCAGCGAGGTGCAGGGAAAAGCACACCACATGCGTGCTTAGAGCAAAACACCACATGGGATCTCATTGATGACATTGAAAAACTAAGAGAACATATGGAAATTCCAGAATGGCAGGTTATTTTACACCATTGGTTGTGTTCAGTATACATTTTGTGATTCAATATTCTTATGTAATTAGGTATAATCTTCTGACCTGTATGATTTGCAGGTATTTGGTGGATCGTGGGGAAGCACCCTTGCCCTGGCATACAGCCAATCTCACCCAGACAAGGTGTTTAACTCTGTTCTTGATTATGATTGGTTTCTTTTTTACTATGTCATAATGATGTCTCCTTTTACTATTATTATTGTTATATTTCTATTATTTTTCCAGTACTGCTCAAGATTATGTACTCCATATAATTAAGGATTTTGTTTCCATGCTATGTTATCACTTTTTAAAATACCTTATTATCATTTTGTTACAAGGTTACTGGCATGATCCTCAGGGGAATTTTCCTCCTAAGGAAGAAAGAAATTGATTGGTTTTATGAGGGTGGCGCTGCTGCAATATATCCTGATGGTATGGAGCTGTCTTTTCATCTAATTTTCTGGTGCATTAAGTTTGAATAATTGCCATGCATAATAAGGTTTCCTTTTAATGATTTGAGGAGGTTTGACTTGTTTGATGTATGAAATTATGTGGCAGCTTTGTATTATTCTATATTCTTTTAATAATTTGATGTTTCCGTAGTAGCTTTGCATAATCTCATATTTGACTTGATTGTGATTTCTGGCTTTCTGCTCATCAGAATCTTGACTTTTAAGTTTTAAGTGGTTGATATTGGTGCATTTTGTCTCATGTCAGCTTGGGAGCCATTTAGAGATCTTATTCCTGAAAGTGAGAGAGGATGTTTCGTTGATGCCTATAATAAGAGATTAAACTCCAATGATATCGAAACTCAGGTTAGTGTCTCTGTGGTTTTCTTATGTCAGCATGCCTTTCTGCATCTTGTCCTCCCATAATCATAACAAGACTTCTTTAAATACTAGTTTGGTTTCAGAGCTGCTGCTTCCTCTTTTTGGCCTCAACTCTTCTTAGAACTAGTTTAGAAATCTATGCTTTACAATACCATGTTTCCAACATATCCTCGTATATGAAATGAGGAATAATGAGCTTATCTATGAGTATGTTACCTGACTGGATTGTCTAGAGTGGCTTTCTTGCATATATTGAAACGTTCAATGCCACCGCACACGGGGTTTTCTATTTGACTGAGGAGGTTTGGGGCACAGTTTCTTTGTTAAATGTATAAAGGACAGCCCTAAAATTTTCTTTTTCTCTTCCCTTGTCCAATTGCTGCCTAAAGATATCAACCCCTTTCTAGAACAGTACTTGTTTGAATGTGATTTATGAATGAATTCAAGATTTTTTCTTGTTTACTTATCTATGTCTTTGTTCTTAGTATGCAGCTGCTAGAGCATGGACTAAATGGGAAATGATGACTGCTCATCTTCTCCCAAATGAAGATAATATCAAAAAAGGGGATGATGATTACTTTTCATTGGTAAGTTCATCAAGTTAAGAATAACCTGGTTGTTGTCTGAAAAGTGTTTGCTATTCACTTTCCAAATCCCATCCTACTGTGCCGTGTAACGTCCATAATTTGTAATGTTTACTTCCCCTAAATCTATCAATCTCTCTGTTTTGAATGGTTGAAAATAATATGCCATTGTTTTGTGTAAAATTTGAAATTCAAATGTATTTCTTAAAAAAAAAAATACTAATATGCCATTGTTTGAAGCGCACAACTTTTCAAATCTCTGTTCCATATAAATGTTTCTATTGGTCTTTTGGGCTTGAATTCCGTTATTAGTTTGTGGAAAACATTTTTCTCTTGTAGAGAAATGGTTAATAATTTTTGCAGTCTTAAAAGAGGAAAAGTAAGTGGGCAGACTGACAAACTGGTGTTTTTGCCTAGAACTGCCCTTTCTTCTTTAGGCACTTTAAGTTTTCTCTCTTGTCAAAATTTGTAAAGTCAGACAATCCGTAGTCAATTAGAGTTGCTTTTTGGATATACATACAAGAAAAAGAAATAAACCTTTTTCTCTTTAGTTTAGGATTAATTTACATTTGTGTTTTATAGTTGTTTGTAGTTGAGATTCTTTTGCTGATGATGAGTGATAACAAATATATTTTTCTATCAGGCATTTGCAAGGATTGAAAACCACTATTTTGTGAACAAGGGATTCTTCCCCACTGATTCATACCTGTTGGACAGAATTGATAAAATTAGGCATATCAACACCACAATCGTGCAGGTAAAATAACCTTAATACTGTAGCCTCTACAATGTAGATTTTTGATGTGTTTCTTTCTTAACTTTATAGGGAAGATATGATATGTGCTGTCCTATGATGTCAGCCTGGGATCTTCATAAAGCTTGGCCAGAGGCAGATTTTAGGGTGAGACTAAAATGTTGCTTTTGATCATTCGTTCTTTTTGTTTGTTTTTTCTGCATGCTATGCTAATTATCAATGAAGTTTTAAGATAGAGATCTTAAAGTAATATTTTTTTAGATTTGGTTTCTTATCAAGAAACTCACACAGGCAGTTAGGAACTAAGAAATTTTTCCCCATAATCATAAGCATAGCATGGTCAACTTAATGAATCATACTATGAAACAGGTGGTTCCAGATGCAGGGCATTCAGCCAATGAACCAGGCATAACTGCTGAGCTTGTGGCTGCAAATGAGAAATTAAAGAACATAATAAAGAACAAAGGGGAATGAAGAGAGTAGAGAAAGCAAATAAGGAGACTGGCTAATCAAATGCTGAAAAATCTACGAGTTTGATGTCTACAAGCAAACATTTCAAGTGGCCATGTATTCAAAATCACTAGCATACCGTGTAAAATCGGGTTGTCTTTGTCATTGTCATAACAAAAAACACCCAGATCAACCCAATTTCTTGTTTGTGTTAAATTATCATGGTTACGTAGGCATAACATGGGATTATTTTATTCAAGATGTTCACTATTTTATACAATTCTTCATAGAAAATTTGTTGTTTATTTTTACAAAGTCAATATTCATCCATTATTATTTTAAATTCATTGATATGTTTTTATAAAAAATTAATAAAAAATTAATAAAAAATATTTTAAATGATTGATAAAGTTCCTTTCTTGCAATCTGATTTGAGAATAAAAATGTATTCATTAATATCAAATTCTTATTTCACTTTTATAGTGTTTTTAATATAATAACGGAAGCTTCGGAATAATTATAAAATATTGATGAATTTATTGTTTGCAATAAATTTAACTAATTGTTTAAAGGGTTAAATCAGTTGAGAGGATTTTATAAAGAAAAGCAAGTGGCACCAAAAAGAATTAATGTTATTCACAAATCAAAACTTAAGCAAATAGTACAAATGAATCGTGTCAGAACTTACAATTACCACATTTTAATGCTGCGGTAACAAAAAAAAGTTCTCTCCACGTTAACTATGTCTACAAAAAAATAAAAATAAAAATAAAAAAAAGGAATAGTACAAATAAATCGTGTCTGAACTTACAATTACCACAAATTTTAATGCTGTGGTAACAAAAAAAAGTTCTCTCCACGTGAACATACAGACTAGGAAGTTACATTACTAAAATACACTTTTTTCATCAACTAAAAATTCAATGATGATATTGAACAACGCCACTGCGTCCCCAATAAATAATTTCTCAAGTGCGTTTCCTGTTGTTGCAATCCTTTGGCAC
This sequence comes from Vigna reflexopilosa, assembly GCA_027742785.1. Lineage (NCBI taxonomy): Eukaryota > Viridiplantae > Streptophyta > Magnoliopsida > Fabales > Fabaceae > Vigna > Vigna reflexopilosa. Next base: position 33,386,554 of record CM050926.1, on the reverse strand, counting down.
ATGTAGACGGTGAAACTTTGGTTCGATAGGAACAGTTAATGCCTTCCGTGGCTTTGCTGCCTTTGGCTTCACAATATCTGATGGCTTTTCCATAATAACACTAAGTTTTGTTGCAATGACAGCCTTTTCTTTCTTCCTTGGTAAAGCACTGCAATAGACATTTCCATTGGAATCAAAGCTTACTACAAACACAACATGTTTCAGAATCTGACTATTACTTACCTCAGATGCCTCAGAACTTTACGCTGCTTCGTTTCGGATTTTCTTTTGAATTTATCATCCACGTCATTGGGTTTCTGAAGTTTAGGACGAGAATAATTTTTACAAGGTGTTGTAGCAGATAATTTACGTTGCACCTTGCAGCTGGAGTTGTCAATTTGAATGCCACCCTGCGTAACATTTTGGGAAGTCTTTAGTCACTGTCTAAAATACTGTTTATGCTAAAATATTTATAGGTGAACATGTTCTTCTGTGCATGAACTTACAGATTGGTTTTCCTGTGTTTTTGGGCGTGATTTCTCATCACAACTGCTATAATAATCAGTGTCCGGTTCATCTTTTGTGTAAAAAGTTTCACTTTTCTGAAAGAAAATAAAGAGAAAGGTCAATTTTTATATATTCAACAATAACCAAAGTTTCACAATGGAACTGAACTCACTGGGTTCTGATGTTTCCTCATTGCCGTCCCACCACCTTTATCTGCGGTTTCCTTTAAAGGTGAGAAAAATTTTCTATCCAAGTTTGCTTCTTTAAGAATTCCCCTTTCCTGCAGCATCAAAAATAACATGAATCACACTTGATTAAAATAAATTGTTTTTTAGCAAATAAATAAACTTAAACACAATCCCCTTCCCTTACTTACATCAGTTCTCAGCTTAAAAGGCTTAGGATTTGTGGGCTTTAATTTTCTGTACTTCACAACTGAAGAAGTATTTGTGGTCGATAAAGATTTCTGTTTTTTAAGGTAAAAATCATAAACGTTATAATCATTCAATAAAGTGGGACTGAAAGTAGTCATTAATTCTATAATTAAGACCAGACCTTTTGTGTTTTTCTCCATTCATCGTCGTGTTTGCTCCCAAGAATAGCCTTTTTTGGGTACACATAGTTTTCGGTACTCATCTCTCTGCAGCCGCCAAGAATTCATTGATTTCACCAAATTTAAGAAAGAGTCAAATGAAAAGAGAAAACAAATCCTTACATATTTTCATGAACTATTGAAGCATTTTCCTTCTCATCATTCTCAATGAGCTGCCTCCCATTTTCTTTGTCATCAGAAGAAGCCAATGATTTTTCTTCAGTCTTTCTCATGTTGGATTCAGAAACTCTTCCCTTTGCAGAAACCGAGTTCATCATCCCTTCATTTTCACTGCTTTCTTTAATCATCTTCTTTTTATTGTTGAAATTTGACAGTGAGTTAGTGTCACATTTCGACACTTCCGACAAAACTTGAACTATAGCTAAGCTCTCCCCTCTTGTTAGTTCTTGGGAAATTTCATCTCCAAGAGATAGTTCAGCACCACTAGCTGAAGTTCCTGATTCATGGCATCCTTCTAGCGAACCACATCTAGATCTCTCATCTATCTCCATATCACTAGAGTCATTTTGATGAGGCTTAGCAACCTGTTGTTTCTGAGTGCTTTTCTTCACTTTCTTCTCCTTCAAACTTGACATTGAGTTAGTTTCTGGTTCCTTACGGTTATTAGAACTCAAGGAATCAAACACACGGCTCTTGACTTCTCTTCCCCTCAATTGCTTTTTTGAGGTAGTCACTGGCAATGACTTGCTTCCTCCTTCTTCATTCTTCTTGACTCCATTGAGTTCAAGCTTTTTCATTGCTGAACACAGTGCTCTCATTGGTGTTTTTAATTCCATAGAATTCTTGATCTTTATGACCTTCTTAGGCGAGGGAAAAACAAGAGCCTTAGACACCACTCTGCTCTTAGGCACACCAACAGTCAACACTTTCTTGCTCTGAACACTTCTAAACGGTTCTACATTGGAAACCTTCTTTTGATTATTCCTTGGAGTGGTCAAGGTCTTGGCCACCGGAGCTGATGGCCTCACCTTAGCATTGGGGGTTGCTGCAACCTTAGAAAGAGGTTTAACTTGGACGTTCTTGTCGGTCATCTTGAGTGATGATGACGAAATAAAGTTCATCCTTGACACCCTTGACTTTGCAGGAGCTGAATGGGGGCACTTCAAATTTGGGCTGAAAGAAATAACCAAACATCACTCATAATGATTAAAACGTTCTTGAAGATATTAAAGAAGGAAATTAAAGAATGTTTTCCAGTTACAAGTTCCACAATGATCAAGGTGAGTGTATAAACTAGTTTATTGGTTTAAGAATGCGCTACCTTGCTTCTCTTTTTTTCAAAGCTTTTCTGAGGCGTACATTGGGACTTCTTGCAGCCATAACCTGAAAATCCAAGATCCACTCATCCAATCACCATCATATTTATGTCCATAAGTAGAGTGAACGAAACAAAGATGAAGAAGAAAAAACCAACTAACCCTAAGAACAAATTTCTTGTAAAGAGTTTCAGAATCCAACTCTTGCTCATGCTTTCGGTCACATCCTATTAGAAAAAGTCATGTCATTGGTAACCAAGAAGATGAAAAAGATTTGGAATAAGATTAAAGAAGTGAGAAGTTAAATTACCAACACGTGAGCAGAACCAGTGGCTGTCATCGCCGGGACGGCAAGAATCAGGTGCGGTGAAATCCACAAACTTGGGAGCTTCAAAGTTCTCGAAGAAGTCATCGTTTATTTCTATATCGTCTTCGATTATTGGTATGCAGTACTGAGTTTCTGCCATAACTTTTTTTTCTTCTCTTCGGTCTGTTCTTTCTTTGATGCGTGTAGTCTTCGGAGCGTCTGTTCTTTCTTTGATGCGTGTGAAATTGTAGTAAGTTGGTTTTATATATTTAAAATAAAAATGGTTAACTAGCCGTTATGATTTCAACAGCTGGTTAGAGAAACGGCATGAAAGGATCCCTTCGTCATTACACATATTTCTTTCAGCTTTAATCAATTTTTTTAAAAATTCTCATTAGGGCGAAAAGAAAGAAAATGAAAGAAAAATAATTAAGATCTTACAATAAGAATTAAAAAATGTGAATACTATTTTCATTTACATTAAAATAATTTAATTTGTAATATGATTTTAAGTATTATTTACAAAAAATAATAAATACTTGAAAATTAAAAAAAATTAATGTAAAATGTTATTATTCGTACTCCTACATTAAAAAAACAGACAAATAAAGAACTATGAAATAAGAAAACGTGTGAGAAAGAAAGAGACACAAGAAATCCCATTTAGGTGAAAAATAAAATTGAAATGAGGATACTAAATATTAAAAGGGTTCCAATATCTCATGTTTTCACTTTTCTGCCATACATTTAATGCCATGCAAAATTAGTATCCTTGTATTTGTCAAGTTTAATTGTGCAGAAATTTCAACAATAAAAAGTCTTTTATATTTATTTTTTATTTCATATTTTGATTTCTAGAAATTTAAATTCAAAGTTAATTTTAATATATTTTTTTTGTAAAATTAATTGGTTAGATAACTCGTGGTTGATAAATCTTGAAGTCATAAATTTTAATGGTAAAGTATAGATATTCCATTATACTAAGTATTCTTAATCGAATAAAGTTAAGTTTTGATTAATTTTTATATTTTTTAATTTGGGGAAACTGTTATTTTCTCAAATAAAATGAATATATATTTTTATTTCCTTACACATAATTTAAAAAATATACATTTTTGTATAATTTTAAATTAAATTTAAATATTTTGTATTCATTTTCTCAAATGTCAAGGGATCAATCCTAATGTTATACTAAGTTATTTTAAAGTTTTAACTTGCTCTTAATTATCATATATTTTTCCTATAATTTATAATGAGTTTATCAAATATTTAGAAATTAATAGCATGTAACTATATACCTAAAAATATGATAATAATTAATGTTATTTTTATTTTAAAAGTTATAAAGTATAATTTTTTTGTCTTAAAATAAATGGGTAAGGAAAAAAGAGATAGTATTAGTTATACTGAATTTTATACCATGTGGTAAAATTGTATATAACTAGTTTGTAGGCACTCCCAGAAATGTATTTAATATTACTTTTATTTTTATCTATTTAGTTTAAAGAATAACATTGTTTTAAAGATTATAAATGCTATATTCATATATATTATATTTTTTTACTTTTTAATATGATTTTATTATTTCTATAATTTATAAAAAATATAGAAAAATAAAATAAATAAATTCAAAATGTGATGATAAAGTTAATTCCTAAAAAAATATATTAAAGGAGACAAATAAAGGAACATGGAATAAAAAAAGAAAGTGTTAGATAAACCAAATTTAATTGCAAAAATAAAATGGAAAGGTTTTTGTGGCTACGCAAAGGCAATGTAATGCTAATAAACATTAAAGATTTCTGTCTTCTCTCTACTTGCCTACATTGAATGCAATGTCCATGTAAAATTAATGGCCATGCATTTGCCACCATAATTTTTTATTTAATTGTATGAAAATGTATTTAAAAGAAAAAACTAAATCTTTTGTCAAATATTTCTTAGAAAAAATCTGTTTATTTATTTTCACATTTCAGAATCATATTTTGGAAATAAATTATAAATAACAAACTTCTAATTGGTATATATTAAGTGACATAATAATAAATAATAAATGATAAATAAATTATACATCAAAGAAAAATAGGTTTAAAAGATTATTTTAATCAACTAATTTGATATAGCTTGAGAAAATATGCAAAACAATACAATTTATTATTAATAAAGTGTAAAAAATAATTCAATTTTCTTAAATTGATATTTATGATTAGTATTTTACATTTGTTAAATTTAATAAACAAATTTATAAACATAAATTTAAATTAATAATATATAAAAGGTTAAAGGATATAAATTAATTTTTTTTATATATTAACTTGTAGTATTTGGTTAGTTTTTAAATTATTTAAACTTAAAACTTATTAGTTTTATTCTGATGCAAACTTATTAGTATCTCATTCAATAGGTTTGACTAAGGAAATTTTTGTATACGATAGTTAGTTGTGAATAGATTAATGATCTATCTAATACCAACCACCATGTTCAAGGCTAACCATCTCCCGATCATCATTTATTAATATATATATATATATATATATATATATATATATATATATATATATATATTAATTAAGCTTATACGAAAAGAATTAAGGTGTTAGCAGTTATTGTCATTATATTAACTAACATAAATACACGTAGTGTCTATTTACCCGTTTATTTTATAACATTATTATGTTAATAATATATAAATTAATTAAATTGATATATAAAAAATAATAATAAAAATAGTAAAAAGTAACTGAATATTAACAGTAAAAATTATTAAATAGAAAATAAAATAAAAAAACTTGAGACAATTCTATAAAGAATATTTAAGATAATGGTTATTTTAAAAAAAAATTATATATTGAAAAAAAAATCTATGTTATAAAGTGTAAAATAAGAGTACAAATTGTGTATAAGATATATTTTTATATATAGGTATAGATATACAGGTATTGATTAAAGTGAATTTTAAAAAAATAAATTTAAGTGAAAATTAAATATTTTTTTATAGTTAAAATTATTATTTAAAATTTAAAATGGTTAAACTAATTTAATAAAAATAAAATTATGAAAATGAGTATTCTTATATGATCTATTTATATAAATTATAATTTTTATTTATGAAAAATGTTTTTGAGTAACTATAATTTAGTTTTCATATTAGTATTGTTTATTGAATTAGTTTTGGATTAGGTCTCTGGTATAAATCGTTATATTTTTATTCCTTTTTTTTAATAATAATAACAACATTATTATTATTATTAATATACAAAAAATATTTGTCGATATAAAATGTATTTAAAAAATATATTATCAATTATTTTCTATTAATAATATATTCAAAAGCTATCCTCGATATAAGATACTATCCTTTGTAAAAAAGAACAACACATTTGAAGAATTGTTCATTGTTAATTTTAACTTAATTAGAATTACAAAAAATCCTTTTATAATCATGTTTATTAGTAATATAACTCTTTTATGATTATGTTATTATCAACCTATTTATCCTGTGAAGTTCTTTAGATTTATATTTTTCCATGCACAAGATTTCAAAATCTTATTTAGAAAAAAAAATGGTCTAATACACATTAGAATTGCCCTATTAAACAGAATGAAATAATCTTGCAAAATAAAAAATAAATAAAATGAGAAAAAAAGGAAGAGTTTCATATAAAGAAATAAATTCACTGCATCACATTATTTCTATGTAAGAAAATGATAGATAAAATAAGATGGAGAGAGTAGTTTAGTTTGCATTTAAGTGGCACAGTCAACGTGTCAAGCCTCAGTATAAAATCCACACTTCAACTCTTTCTATCATCATTATCCTTTTTATTTGTTCTTTTGCTTGCTTTTCAGGCCTAGTTACACTGATCTAATGGAGATGGATTTTGAATTTATTTTGGGCGGAATTACAGCTTCTACTATGGTTCTTCTGTTTGTTCTATTCAATTCTGCATCAAAGAAGGAAGCCAAAGGTATAGTACATGCAGAAAATAATGGTAGCAGTATGATAACAACAACAGCAGAAAATGGAAACCAACATCAAGAATTTTCACCAACCTCCGACATCATCATTGTCGGTGCTGGGGTTGCTGGTTCAGCCCTTGCTTACACACTTGGAAAGGTAGAACAAAGTGGAAACCTTTTCTTTTCACTCGTGTAATATCTTCTGCAAATATGTTTTTCATACACACACAAAAATATATATATATATATATATATATATATATATATATATATATATATATATATATAAAAGTATATTTTGAGGTGAAATAATAACATGGTTGAGAGCCAGACAGAGGTAGGAAGAAAGAAAGAGGAATATTCTACAAGTTTAATTTATACAGACTTCATAAATATTTCTTCTAAAGATTAATATCTCACACTTTTATTTTTCTTGAATGTTTTTTCCTACAACCAGAAAAAGAAAAACATAAAAAGTTTAAAGAATTGAAAGTTCAATGTTTTGTATTCCTCTGAATGTTCTTAGAACCAGACCACAAAGTACATATGTAGTCAGATTCATATATTTATAGTTGTGCATGTTCTGGGTCCTTTTTTGGATGGCCTAATTTTTTTTTAATTATATAGTTACTGTAATAAGAGGATGAACGATGCGGTTGTTGTTTCAGGAAGGAAGGCGAGTGCATGTTATTGAAAGGGACTTGAGTGAACCAGACAGGATTGTGGGAGAATTGCTACAACCTGGAGGTTATCTCAAGCTAATTGAGTTGGATCTCCAAGGTAAGCAAACACCATGTTTGTACCAAAGTATAGATGGATGGAAAATTGTATGAGAATTGTTATAATCAATCACTTTTAGGTGTAAAGAATTCCATTTTCCTCTGTTGGTCAAACTCAAGACTCTCATTAACTGATGAACGTTGTGGGTTGTTGCAGATTGTGTGGGTAAGATTGATGCTCAGCAAGTCTTTGGCTATGCTCTTTACAAGGATGGGAAAAATACCAAACTTTCTTATCCCTTGGAAAAGTTTGACTCTGATGTTTCCGGAAGAAGCTTTCACAATGGCCGTTTCATACAGAGAATGCGAGAGAAGGCTTCAACTCTTCGAAAGTAGTACAAAAGTGTACCATGTTTTGGAAAAAATGTTTCTGAAATGGATTTTATTTTTATTGAGTCATTTCCTTCTTTTGCATGCTCTAATTGTTCCAAATTCTGTGCAGTGTAAAATTAGAACAAGGGACTGTCACATCTCTGCTAGAAGAAAATGGAATCATCAGAGGGGTAAACTACAAAACCAGAAATGGACAAGAGCTCACAGCCAAGGCTCCACTCACTATAGTATGTGATGGTTGTTTTTCCAACTTGAGACGTTCTCTTTGCAACCCAAAGGTAAACATACTAAGTTTTTCTCTTTCTTTATCATATCAGCAATCCAAAGTGTTCATTAGTTTTATCAATGATCAATCTTCATTTGAAGAACTTGATTAAACACTTTTAGTAAAGTTTTTGCTCTCAATACACATTGTATCTATCTTGTTATCTTTAAGATAACTGTATTAAAACACAAACATTGTATCTTAAAAGCAAAACATAGGTGTGCCTCACTAGTGATGGTTAAGAATAATTTAATAGTGTGTTTTGTAATTAACTTACCTTGTAGTGAAATGGGTTTATTTATTTATGCAGGTTGATGTACCATCTCATTTTGTTGGTCTGGTCCTAGAGAACTGCAATCTTCCATATGAAAACCACGGGCACGTTATCTTGGGTGATCCTTCTCCCATTTTGTTTTATCCCATAAGTAGCACTGAGATTCGGTGTCTGGTTGATGTGCCTGCTGGCAAAAAATTACCTTCCCTTGGTAATGGGGACATGGCTCGTTATTTGAAAACAGTTGTAGCTCCACAGGTACAAACAAATATCCTAGTCTTTGGCTTCACATAACATTACAAACTATCAACGAACATATTCTTTAACTAACACAAATTTGTGGTTTCAGGTTCCCCCAGAGTTGCATGCTTCTTTTATAGCAGCAGTTGACAAAGGAAACATAAGAAGCATGCCAAACAGAAGCATGCCTGCATCTCCGTATTCCACACCTGGTGCCCTTCTCATGGGAGATGCCTTCAACATGCGTCACCCTTTAACTGGAGGGGGAATGACTGTGGCTTTGTCTGACATTGTTTTGCTGAGGAACCTTCTTAGACCCCTCCATGATCTTCATGATGCTAATGCTCTTTGCAAATATCTTGAATCATTCTACACCCTACGCAAGGTTAATATACATTACTCAAAGTATATACATTTTCACATCAGCAAATCAGAAACTTCCTCCTAAATGACTAAGCTTGTTTTATTTCATAGTGAATAATAACCAACAGTTAAACTTTTTGTTGATGAAATACCAGTATTGGTTTGAGAAAATGTGATAGGTGTTTCATGATTGTGTTTGCAGCCAATGGCATCTACAATAAACACTTTAGCTGGGGCATTATACAAGGTGTTTTGTGCATCACCTGACCCAGCTAGTAAGGAAATGCGTCAGGCTTGTTTTGATTATTTAAGCCTTGGAGGTGTTTTCTCAGATGGACCAATATCTCTACTCTCAGGTCTAAATCCTCGTCCATTAAGCTTGGTTCTTCATTTCTTTGCTGTGGCTATATACGGTGTTGGTCGCTTACTCATACCATTTCCTTCTCCAAAACGCATGTGGATTGGAGCTAGAATTATTTCCGTGAGTACTTTTTGCATTTCTTAACACTTAAATATGCACCATCTTTCACATATATAAATCTTTGCTGCGACATTATCATGTTCCAAATGATGACCGATTCTTGCACACGAGTTACTCCACTTATGATTTTGAATCAGTTTTTTTGTTGAGATTTTCAGGGTGCCTCTGCTATCATTTTTCCCATTATCAGGGCTGAAGGAATTAGACAAATGTTCTTCCCTGTGACTGTGCCAGCATATTACAGAACACCTCCTTCCAATTTGCATGATTAAATACAGATATTGGAAGAAAAGACATGCAAAAAGGATAAATAAGTGAGCCTAGAGGAGAATTCTGGTATAGGCTCCATATATTGGGGCACTGGTTTTGTCTGTTTGCAATATACATGTTTTTTATGAATACAATTATCAAATGTATCGTATCTACTTCAGGACAATACCAAATTTCCAAGATCAATCTTCCGTGGAAAAGAGGTCAAAATGATTTATACTTTCATATAAAAGACACCAATAATATATTTCGTATCAATAAAAATTTTAAATGTGATGTGATAAATGAGCCGTGACAGTGGCTTAGAAGTTTTTTTTTTTTTTTGGATTTTTGTAATTTAGAATATAAATTTTATGCTGTGGAAGGTTTTTAATTTAAAATTTATTTTTTTATTTATATTTTGAAATATATAATTTAATACAGAAGTACGTATTGAAATTATGGAAGTGTAGAAAGAAATGATTTATGAATTTGGTCCAACTATAAATCATATTGATTATTTATAAGTTAAACTCACCAATTTACATTATTTATAATTTAAAAGTTTAAGACATTTATGAGTCATTAATTTATTTATTTTTACTTTAAGTGAAATTTTGACTCACTTAAAATTTTCAATATAATATTATCTGAATATTAAATTATAAACATTCTATTAGACTAAGTATTATTAATTGAAGAACCTTGAATTTTAATTAATTTTATGTTTTTATATTTTAGGAAAGTGCTATTTTTCAGAAGTGAAAAAATGACCAAAACATTTCATAAGTTTATAGTAAATAGTAAATTTGGGAGTATTACATTCTTATTTTCATTTTCTTACAAATAATTTAAAAAATAGACATTTTTTAAAATTTCTATCCTTAAATTAAATTTGTTCAATGGTTAAAGATATTTTAATATCACATTTTATTTTTTTTCTTCTGGGATTTAAGTTTTGCATATAGATATGTCTGTTTACTATATTTGATTATAGTATAATGTATACACATAAATATTTATTATTATAAATTTTAATCACGTAAAAATAACTATTTATTTTGTACAATGTATAGGTTAAATGCTAATTAGATAAGAAAATCATATATTAAACCCCAGCTCAACTCAAGATATAGAATAGAATCTGGTTGTTCTTGGCACCTACACCAACACAAAATTCCATTGCCTCTCTCTCTCTCTCTCTCTCTCTCTCATCGTCCACCCCAAGCAGGGATCCCGATTTCAGCACCACCGTCACTGATCGAAAAGAAACTTCGGTGACGGAGCCGGCCTTTGCTACCACCAACCTTTCAATTGGTCACCTTGCACTTCAACCCTCTTTCAGTTAAAAATCGGTACTTTCTTCTGCATCCATCATTACCGTCATCATCTTCTTAACTGTGATTGAAATCCTATCATCTACATGTTTTGTGCGTTTTAGGGATTTAAGGCTTGATCTTTTCATGCCATAAGGTTTCTCTGGGATTGGGAATTTGGGATTAAATTTGAAATTCAGAAATATTTTTTGCAGGGTTTTTCACTTATCAAGTACAATTGAACAAAAGAAACTTAATGGCGTTTGTTGTTGTGACCACATGATTTTAGGTTATTTGATTCTTTTGCATCGAGAGGGCGTTGAGAACTTAGCAATGTCTGTGATATGTGAAATCATATTTTTATTTTTGGCTTTTTACTCAATATTTTGGTTCTTTCCCCTTGCCGACGCAAAGCAGCACAGCATTCTGGAGTTGTTTAATTCTTTTTTTAAGGTTGTTTATTCAATTAAAGTCTCATTTCTTTTGTTTTTCTGTTTTGTTTTGGGATAATATGGTCAGACACTCAAATGGATTTGGAGACTGAAAATAGATTAGCTGCTATCCTCATGAAGGAAGCAGCAGAATTACGGCGGCAGTCTGAAAGGGAAGGTGTTCTTGCTTATCTTCGAAAGCCTGACATACGGACTAGGCCAAATTCGCGATTCCTCACTGCTACTGTACGTGGAGTTCAACAAGGTTATTTTTAGTCGTATATTTAGACAGAGCTTCATTACTATTGCCCTATATTGGCTTGTGTTATATGGTTGTGCTTCTGGGGAAAAGTTGTTAGTTGTCTTGGAATTAGGAAATGATATTTATATTACTGTTTCACTGTTTGATGATTGTATCAATAGCCTGTCTTTCATTTGATTTTTTGTGTGGATGCTGAGTTTAAAACAATTCTTATTCAACTTTAATTTTGGGGGCAAGGGTGGTTAGGAAGTAGAAGAGGGAAACGATTTACTGTTTCCAGTGGTGACTCGTGGGCAGAGTTATAAATGACGGAAGGCTAAAAGTCCTACATATAAGCATACCATTGCGGCCTATGGTGCCATTAGTAACAAACTACCTATATATGGCTGTGGGCAAAAATTCTGCCATGTTGTCCATGGCACCACCATTAAAGAAGTGCTCATGGCTTATATGGGAATTGGACATGCAGATTTGTTAGAGAGATTGGGGTAGGTATGTTTGGAAGTTGATTTTCTGGAAGGAAAGGGAAGGGAGGAAATATTTTTTTCTAATCAATATTCTGTAATTTGTTAACTTAAAAAGCAAAAGATTTGTGTAAACTTAACTTGAGAGGCGGGAGGATGATTATGTGGAGCACATGGAATCTACTAGAGTTTGGTCACTGAGTAGTGAAGATAATTTTTGGCAGGAAATAGTACTGCATAGCATTTTGGAACTGGAAATGCAATTGGAGAAAGAAGAAAATGGTGAACACTTTTAAGATAGTGAACGTGATATAGGTTTTTTTTTTTCGAGAATTTGTGTATTAAAAAGAAATTGTCTGAGAGAAATAAGTAAAAAAAAAGTGACAAGGTAATGGTGGAGCGATAGATGTCATCTTTAGCTGCCTCATTATCATACCTACTAATACATTACAATAATTTGACTTGGGGATAATCAAAACCATTAACATAAAGTGTAAAAGAGAACCGTGAAAATTATATAGAAGTTGTTGTTAGCATTGGCTGACTCCATATATTCTTTTTTTTTTCTTTGCATGAACAGATAAGAAAAATAGAAAAGAATGCAAAAAATACCCAATAGTGTTCATTAGGTAAGAGTTAGAAGGTACATGAAAAATTAAACGAGAAAAAAACATTTACAGAATTTGTATATCATAACTCATCTATCCATATTCTTTTGGTTACACTTTATCCATCCATATTGTGTGTAAGATTTAATTTTGATTTTTTATTTAGCATAGTTCTTCTTTAAGATAAAAATTTAATGACATGTTCTTACTTTGTCGAAATAGGCAGAAGACCATAATATTTATTTCAATGGTCCAACTCACTGATGATCGAATGATGGTGCAGTTTTCTTTTGGCTGACAATTTTCGGTGAATTGAATTGTATTTTGGACAAAGTTGTTAAATAACTATTACAGCATTGCCATAGCATTTTTTGACCCTTCCACCATAAGCAATTTGTAAAAAGAGGTCTTCAATGGTGGTTCCTGGCTACATTGAAAACCTCAATGTTTAAATGGCAGAATTATGGCCTTCTGCCTTCTATTATTGATAACCTTGATCAAAGGGTATACCTCAAGTTTTGACTAGCATGGCACTTGGTCTCACGAGTCATGACTACTTTACCCAAGTTGAATATTGAAATTACTTTCATTTCTTTTGATTGTTTGTGACTGTCAAATCACCATCCTTCTCCTCCGTTTCTGAATGTTTTTCATCTAAGATGATGTCTATATGCTGAGCTGTTAGTTTATTATTAATCATATTGAATTTCTTTTGGTGTTCTCTTCCAGCAAATAGAGCAGTGGAAGTGAATGAGATGTGGCGATTGCGGCAAAAAGAACTGGAGCTTGATAAACGGATTAAAGAAAAATCAATCGATAAAAGAAGTAAAGAGAGAAGTCATAGGGATGATAACTTATCAAGAGGCACGGGAAGACATTCTGGTATTGATAACAGCACTAGAACCTCTGCCTCACGTTCAAGTCATAGAAAATATGAGTGTGATAAAAATGATAAAAGCAGCAGTGACAGAAATCATAAGGATGATAACTCATCAAGAAGCCCAGGAAGACATGCTGTAGTGGATAAAAGCTCTAGTGTCTATACTTCATGCCCGAGTGAACATGAACATGGTGTGGAAGGTTTAAAGGATGAAGAGCTTGAAGAGTTTCTGCACTCAAGGTATTAGATCTCTCTTATGCCTTTCGTTGTTTTATGTGTGTGCTTACTCTAGTATAATATCTCTGATTTTTTTGGAACTAAAGAGACTCCATTTTTGTATTAGGACCAAACGAGGCAGAGGTGCTGTTGGCCCGAGGATGGATGAGACTGGACCTTACCTTCCTCCTGATTCAGATGGGGAGCCGGGTACTAGTCCGAATGTAAGGCATCGCCGTGTTATTTTTGGTCCGGAGAAGCCCCTGTCATTGAGATCATATGATACTTCTGATGAGGAGGAGCTTCATGAAGAAAAGCGGAAAAAGAGTAAAAAGTCTCGCTCTAGGAGCTCGGAGAAGGAGCATTCTAAGAGGCGCAAGTCCAAAGATAAATCTAAGCATAAGAAAAAGAAAAGGGAGGAGAAAAGAAGTAAACATCATCACTAAGGCTCTCACGTAACTTATATTCTCAGACGAAGGTAACTTGAGGATACAGTCAATTTGGATGAAACTCGTGTTTGTACTTAGCACAGATGACTTTCTGTAACATCAAATGCAAATCCAACTTGTTTGGCCACAGAAAAGGTTACTTAGGCAACTATCAAACATTTTAAACTTCAGTTTGGGGCGTAGATCTCTTGGAGCGATTAGGTTTCTTAATCCTTCATCAGTTGTTTGTCTTGACCTCAGTAGCCTGTTTGGAGCAATTTACCTCGTGTTTCATCATCATCTGGTCAATCTCACTGTCATGAATATCATGGAGATTTCTTATTCCATGACACATTATAAACATTATATCTTCATCAACCTCTCTAAAATTACAGTACCACCCACTTCGTTGGTGACATTCCTTTCATACCATCACGAGTCATGGAATTTTTCCAAAATGACAAACCAGAAAATATGTAACATGCAGAAAATTCAATGATGGCACTTTTTTCAAGTGTATGATGGCACAAATATCAACTTTTTTGTTGTGGATTTCCCTATCTAGAAAATTATTTTAACACTCACACCAAAGGAGTAAACTTCGTTTCAATATACACCCTGACGGGAAGAAAAGCTCCAAAGTCCTTCAAGACTATAATTGAAATGGTTGATGACATTTCAAGGTTTAGCCACGGCCTCATTAGGCTTCCCAATACTAACAAGATTATTTGCAAAATATAAGTACTTGATAAGTAACGATATTTAGTAAAGGGGACCGACCGCATATGCAGAAATAATACTTCAATTCAAGCGCATTGCAAATGTATACTTGTCTGTTATATACTTTTTAAATACGTGTATACACAGTTTTTTTTTATATATATATATAAAAGGAAGTGATATTATCACTTGTTTTCTATATAAAGGATAAGAAGGAATAATAATTATTAGCTACTAAACTCCAAGACAAGTATGCGAAAGACTAATCTACATGATCGTATGGAAGGATCACTGTCAGAAGTCTTCAAAATGATGATCCGTCTCATCAAAGATCTCCTCCTACAAAGAAATATTGATGTCAACTCAAGATTCCGTGAGCAAATTTATTTGCTAAAAGCGACCTCAATGAATTTAGTACCTGTAAAAGCTCTTGGATGACATCTTCCATTGTAATTATTCCAACAGCTTCTTCTTTTTCCGGCAGCTTTTGAACTGAATTTCCATCTATATCCAAAATATCGCAGTACATATTTTTGGACCATTTTCTGCTGTGGGAACCACCCGTCTTCGAATTATTTGAGTTTGAAAAGCTTTTCCATTTATGGTGTGACACTTTAGCTCTTAGACTATTCTCTTGGGGAGGCTTATCACCGTCAATATTCACCTTCACATCTCTCACTGAGTGTATTTCAAGCCATTATTATGAGAGACAAGGAGAACATGTTGTGATGTGAAAAAGTTCAGTTTTGAAGAGAAAATCTAAATAAAATGTTAGCATAGTTTAACTTGATTACAGCATGTGCTTACCGTAGGCACTATTGTTGGAAGGTTGTTGCTCAGTCTTGTCCCAGTTTTTAACAACGACAGCCATGTGGCTATGACCCTTTTGGAACTCATTCAAAATATCATACAGAGGCATCGATTCTGGAACCCTGTTAATCATGTAAACTTCAGATATGAACGTATTTTAATATAATATAATGCCATTAATTTTAGTGCTTATGTTTTTCAAGTTACAGTAAATTTGCAAAACTTAAAACAAAAATACCTTGGAATTCTTCGTAAGGTCACACTTTTCACTGGTGCTTCATCTTCTGGGTCAATTGTCAATAAATTCTTGACCTGAAAGTCCATAGTGTATCTCCTTAGAGTTTAAAACAAACTTAATGTAAAATGATAAATAGTCTTCTTGGAAGAAAGTTGATATACAAGTTGAATCTCAATGAAATTGATGCAAAAGTATCATGTGGATTTACACTGTCAATGAAAAATAGATGTTCTCGATAGGTTAAAGAAGAACAACAGACTGCATGCATACCAGGATAAGTCCAATAATATTTGTAGGCTGCTCATAATAGACTGGGACTCTGCTATGCCCATTCTCCATTATCAGATTCATCAGATACCTGATAATAATAACCCTTGATTACGGAAAATTGTAAAAAGTACAAAAGCTAGAGCTCACATTGATAATTTTTTGAGACACCTTTTGTCCCTACCTATCAAGCTTTGAATTAATGTCAACACAAAATGTTTCGGTTATGAGAGTCATGACATCACTGGCTATCTTCTCAGAGAGTTCCAGTGCTCCAGCAATGATCGTTGTTTCATGATGTGTCAGTTCCCCACCTTTTCCAGCCTAACACAAAGCATCATGAGTGTTCAAACGGAGTCTAAACAACTAGAAGAGAAGAAGATAACCCGCAGTTACATTATTCAGATTGGAAAAGAAATGGTTGAGAAGTGCAGCATACTGTTGAAATAGATGAAGAGCACTGAAGACACTAGTCTTCAATTTGAAGAGAAAATGAACAAACAGACTTATAAATTATAAATGCATGCCTCAAAGCATCATGTAGCTCTGATACAGACCTCATGGCCATGCAGATTTACAAGTGTCTTCAGCTCAGCTCTGTGGAAAAGGGCTTCATGTCGATGCCCCAGCAAAAAGTCCAGCAACTGGGGTACCAAATGAATTTAAAAAAGGTCAAGAAGGAAAAGAAAGTCTATGGATAACAAATCAAATTCGTCCCTGGTTACTGAAATAAAACTGAAGAAGTATCAATAAAAAGTCTGCTTAATTTGTGTCACCTTACTAATTGGATAAGCAACAGGAAAACATATCCATACAAGAACACGAACAGCTGGAGCCACTGTTGCACCAATTGCTAAACCATACCGAGAACAAATTGATTGGGGTATAATCTTCTCAAAAGTAAGCAGATGTTAGAGAATGTTACGTATCAAGTTGAATATCTGCATGCCAAGAATTCCTACAATATATTGAGTAAAGATATGCGCTGATGCAACCCAGCAGTGTTAGGACTGCAATCACTACCTAAGGTATCATTAAGCAGATCGAATGTGCCAGTAGAAAGTCTGATTTACAAAAATTAACTACTTCTAACGATTTGGATAGTCTTGAAGATGAGCTTCTGACTTTCAGAGACACGTTGTGTCAAAGGGGAAGCGATCTCCTTAGTTTTTAACCTGTCATATGTATGCATTGCATTTGATTTAACAAATATCAGAAAAAAATTCTCACCTCACCGAACAGAAGAATTAATGTCACCGAAATCAGTATAGCACCCCACCAAACAACAAGACTATCCAGAAAAACTGGAAGGGCCTGACAAAACCAACACCATTATCCAAAATTGGCCAGATCTTTCTGTGTATTCATGTGATTAAGCAGACACTAACACAAGATTTTAGTTGTACCTCCATGGCTACCGCATTGCAAATTAGGAGTGTGCAAAGCAACAAATGTTGATTCCTGACAACAGGCAATATCCTTGCTGTTATGACAAAACACAAGTTCAAACAACCGGAGACTCATAGAGCTATTTATAAAAAAACAAACTTATCCCAATATTGTAAGAAAATATACGTTATGGTGAGTTTCCATAAGGCAAGGAGAGAAATTTCACCAGCATTGTTGCGATCGTGAGGGGTTCCAGACTTTGCAAGGACCTCAAGATCAACGAGACTCAAGGACATGAGGCCTAAAGTGAGCCCTGACATCAATCCAGCGAACATGACGAGCAGCACAATAATCAGTACGCGTTTTGAAAACTCCACATCACAGCACTCATACTGCACTGCCATTGAAACCACTCTACACACAAACACACATTCCTTGTTGTTGTTGTCGTCAAATGTATGGTTATATGTTTGTGTTGGGAGGGAGGGATCATGATGATGACCATGATCATGATGATGATCATTGTCATGGTTAACTGGTCATCGATAATGTAGCTTCGATGGGTAGGGACAAACACCAAACCAACCAATCAAGTGTTTTTGCCTTGGATATGGAAAGAATTGTTCTCTGGAATGGTATTTCTTGATTCTTATTCTGCTTTCCTTCTGTTAAACATATTAATTCTACTCGCGCCAACCAGTTCTTGTTTTTTCAAACAGGACATTCCAAATATGGTTACGTGTTTTTCTAAGAGGTATCCAATGATACAAAAGTCATGATATAGTTGTTTAACCCCTTTTTAATTATGATCTTAAAAAGCATCAAATTATCAAGTGGTGTCTTCAACTATTAAAATAGAGAATACTGACTGTCTCACAATTTTGTAATTAACGTTAGCTTAAACAACTGTCTTTAAGTACTGTTAGGTTGAGTTACTCCATCACCAGACTGCATAATACTTGTTCATATATTAATTACGTATTTTGTTTTAACATTTGGGCTTCTGTCTAATTTAATCTCAAAGTTAAGTTTAAGAGAAAGATGTCTTCTATTGATATAACTTAAATTGATTGTATTACTACTAAATGTGAAATCTTATACACTTTTTTTTTACCCACAGAAATATTTCAAATATGAATTTGTGAGACTAAATATTTTTCTTCCTTCTTTATTAATATCAATCATTACTTACTATAGTTTTTAAGATATATATATATATATATATATATATATATTAAATATAATTACATTACACTTATTTTAAGAATAATTATATAATAAATAATAACACATACCATTATTTTTAAATGCATAATTTTAATTTCTATTCAAAATGTGTTCTAAATATTTTAATTAAAATATTTATTTAATGTTTTTTTATTGCATCAAAATTATAATAGAAATATATTTAATATGACATTTATTTTGATTGAAAATGTAAGGTATTATTTATTTTATTAATATTCTTTGTAATTAGTTGATATAATATTTTTATTCATATTTTTTTAAAAGATTAAAATACTTGTAAAATAATTAAGTAAAAAGGTTATATAATTATATGCTTTGTTATTTATCATATAATTATCTATAAAAGAATAATTAATATTTTAAGGAATTAAATTTAAGATTACTAAAAATTAATTAAAATATAAATAAATATTATTGAAGTTAATAATTATAACAAACTGATAATATTATTTAAACTTCATATTCAATTTAATTATTATAAAAATATTATCTAAGTATATATTATTTTAATTAAATTTAAAAATAATTAGAAATTAATTATATATAATTAAAATGCATGTATTTTATAAAATAAAGAGAGATCATTTTAGAGAATTACTTTTCGTTGGAGTACGATTTCTTTACTAATAAATTTTTTTCATAATATTCTTTTCATCATAAAATAACTATTAAATATATATTAATAAAGAGGAGAGAAAAAAATACATTAAGATTTTCTTAGGAGAAATTAAATACATTTATCATATAATTAATCTCAACAATCAATATAAAATGAAATGAATAAAAAAATCAAGCGCAAGTTATTCTATACTTAACTATTGGAATAAATAGACCCCTCCTCTATTATTATTATTATTATTTTTAATAAATTAGACTTCCTGAATAAATGTTTAAATTATGTTAAATTCAACTTTTAGTTCTAAAATTTAAACTCTTTTACTTTAAGTTTAATGTTTTAATTTTAAAAAACTTGTGTCTTTGTCCTTTTGTACATGCTGTCTAATTTATTTCATTTTAAAAGGTTGAATTCAACCATTGTATTCAATACACTGATATTTACAATTAGTAATACCTTACAACAAGTATTTGAAACGTCAGGGCCTGCTACTAATAGCAAAAGTACAAACAAAAGGAGAAAACAAATTCAATTCAATAATTTTAAGATAATATAATTATTTTAGAAAATATAGTTTCAGCCATCTTACATTCTGATTAAAGTACATGAACCACGTCACAGATTCAAGATATTGGTCAAAATTATTGATACTTTAAATCATTTTCATCTTTGAATATACATATCAAGATTCTAATAGCATGTGCCCACAAATCAGTGCAAGCAACGTATGTATGTATGTCGCATACTGCATTTGTTGTCACGAACAAAATACAATGATGTTGATACACATAACATCAAGAAAAAGGAAAATAATTTTGATGTAAACGTATTAACAAAAATAGTTCTACCATGGATAAGGGCTTCTCACGTTCTTATCACATCAATTATTCACACCCCCAAAAGTTTTCTGATTATCTAATGTAATCATCTATGAATCTAAGATAAGTATGTGAAATTAAGGTGAGAGACTGTTGTCACGAGTCTTCAAAGTGATGATCGGTCTCATCAAAGATCTCCTCCTACAAATAGGGATTGATGTTAATATACAAGATTTCAAGAGCAAATAAAATTGTTCATTCAGATTGGCCTTGATGAATTTATTACCTGTAAAAGCTCTTCAATGACATCTTCCATAGTGATAATTCCAACAGCTTCTTCTTTTTCTGGTGGCGTTGGAAGTGTGTTTCCATCTATTTCCAAGATATCTGAGTACATATTTTTTGACCATTTTCTGCTCCTGTAACTTCCCCTGTTCGAATTATTCGAGTTTGGAAAGCTCTTCCACTTTTGGAGTGACCTTTTGCTTTTCAACAGATTATTATTCTCTTGGGGAGTCTTCTCGCCATCAATATCTACCTTCACATCTCTCACTGTGCTCATTTCACATGCATCACAGAGAAAGGGAGCATTTATTATGATGTGAAAGAAATTCTCAATTTGAAACAAGATGAACAAGAGTTTTTTTTAGTATTAAGCATTAGATAATCACTGATTGTGATCGCATTATGTATAGATAACTATTTTAGCCTAATTTGAGCATATGATTACCATTGCCATTATTGTTAGACGAGTGTTGACCTGTCTTGTCAGTGTTTCTGATAACAACAGCCATGTGGCTATGGCCCTTCTGGAACTCGTTCAAAATATCATACAGTGGCATCGTTTCTGGAACCCTGTGATTATATGTAATGTAGTTTCAGTGGTCGTAATAATCCTCCTTAAAACATGCAAAGCATAAACAGAATACCTTGGTATTCTCCGTATGGTCACACTTTTCACCGGTATTCCTTCTTCTGGGTCAATTCTCAGTAAATTCTTGACCTGAAAGTAAGATGTTTGCATGCTTAAAGTTAAAGCAAAAATGCAATGAATCCTATTAAGTTTGTAATAATCTTCTTGGAAACAAATTTAACAGATTGAAGCTCAGAAAATTGGTGCAAAACCGAGGGTAGTTTATGCAGCAAATTTTCACACAACGGAAAAAAACTGTTCAATGAAGGATTGAATAAAAACAAGAGACTAAATTCATACCAAGATAAGTCCAATAATGTTTGTAGTCTCCTCGTAGTAGACAGGGACTCTGCTATGCCCTTTCTCCAATATTAGATTCATCAATTCCCTGCTTAAAACAAGCATTGGATTTGATGACAAAATGATGTATAAGATACAAAAAAGTAGTTTGCAACTTAAGCTTTTGAGTCACATTTACCTATCAAGCTTTGAATTAATATCAATGGAAAATATTTCAGTTATGGGAGTCATGGCGTCACCGGCTGTCTTCTCAGTGAGTTCAAGTGCTCCAGCAATGATTGTAGTTTCATCATGGGTCAGTTCCCCACCTTTTCCCGCCTAATATAATAAAATTCATCATGTAGCAACAACAAAAAGAAGGAGGCATGAGTGTCCAAGTGAAAGAATCTAAATACATAGCCACAAAAAAATATAGGTTATCCTTGGTGACATTATTCACAGTATTGGAATTTGGAAGTAAAAGGTGGTAAATTGGAGCATACTAATGAATTAACAAGATAAGCACAGAAAACTACAAGCCTTCAACTTCAAAAGAAAATGAATCAATGTATGCTCAGTCCAAAACATCAAAAAGGCTCTGATACAGACCTCATTTCCATGCAGATTTACAAGTGTTTTCAACTCAGCTCTACGGAAAAGTGCTTCATGTCGATGCCCCAGCAAATAGTCCAACAACTGGAAAACCAAATAAAGGGAACAAAAGCAAGTCAAGGAGATAAAGAAAATCAATTATTAACAAATTAAATTGGATCCATGTTTACTAGAACAAAACTACCTAAAAAAGTACTAACAATTGTATATCACCTTGCTAATTGGATAGGCAACAGGAAAACATATCCACACAAGGACACGGACAACTGGAGCCACTGTTGCTCCAATTGCTAAACCATACCGAGAACAAATTGATTGTGGTATAATCTACATACAAGTCAACACGTCAGAACAATTTTACACTGCAAGCAGAGTAGCTAAGTCCAAAGATTTTCTTAAGACAGTCACATGTTTAGTAAATATATGCTATAAATAAAAAACATCAACTACTTCTAGTGATCTGGTCTGATTATTTCCACTGATGAAGGAATCGTGATTGAACATGAGCTTCTGACTTTCCTAACCAGATGCATGTGTTATATGTAACATACAAGGAGACGAAAAGTTTCTCACCTCACCAAACAGGAGAATTAATGTTACTGAAATCAGAACAGCACCCCATGCAACAACAAGACTATCAAGAAAGATAGGAAGTGCCTGACAAAAGAAACACCCATATCCAATATTAGCTTAATCTTTTGGTATAACCATTTCGTTTCTTTTTCGTGTATGAGTGATCAAAGGGGTCAAACCATTTGATTAAATACACACTAACACATGAGTTTTGTTCTACCTCCATAGCTGCAGCGTTGCAAATTAGAAGGGTGCAAAGCAGCAAATGTTGATTTCTGACAACAGGCAATATCTTCGCTGTAAAGACAAAAAAAGAAGCAAGTTAAAACAGCTCTAGATTCAATAATAACGTCTATAACAATGTTATTTCTATTTCTTCAGTGACAAAGCTTTCACAGATTAGGAATGACACTCAGTATCCGAGTACCTTAGAAGGGGAAAAAGACTTAACTATGATTAAAACTACAAATCACCCAGCACCCTTGACTTAATTTTCTTCCTTGCTTACTGTTCCTCCTTCCCAATATTGAAGTGTCACTTGAAGAAAGCCGGTTAAACCGACCTTGCTTCAGTTTTTCAATTCAGTAAAGAACTAAAGTTGAAATGTTCTAACTTTGATTCAAGTAGATGGTTTGAACTTTTTAAACAAAAAACAAAAATCTAAGAACTGATATTTGTTTTGATTACGATGAGAAAATACCGGCATGTTTGCGATCTTGAGGGGTGCCAGACTTGGCAAGAACCTCAAGATCAACAAGACTCAAGGACATGAGTCCTAAAGTGAGGCCTGACATCAATCCAGCAAACAACACAAGCAGCACAATTATCAGTAACCGCATGAAAAACTGAGTTTCACAGCACTTGTATTCCACCGCCATTGAAACCACTCTCTAGAATGTTGTTGATGATGTCCTTGTGTCTGAATCCTAGCAAGAGTTAGAGCAACACCTCCATGGCTTTAAAGGGTGTCCAAGTTATGTTGAAAAGATGGTTTTGTTTAATAAATGGAATGCGATAGAAGGTAGACGAATGTTGGGTTTGTTTGAGAGTGGTTTTTCCCGAAAGAAGACTGTTGCCAAAATGAATACTATAGAGTTGCTCAAACACAACCCTCTATGTGGGTAGGTCGGTGAGAGATCATAGTCATCGAATCGTTATGTAGCTTGCGAAAGAAGGGACCCACACAGCACAAGTTGGCATTTTAGTAAAGATGCCGTGTGTTCTTGCGTTGGATAATGCCCCTTTACTACTCATGCAGACACGAACAACATAAATACGAGATTGTTCCTGGTTCTGATTCTTTTTCTGTTTCCTTTTGGTAAATTAATGTTCTTCATCCCACTACTTGTTGGAAAGAACATGTAATAAAGAGAACAGCTGAACGGACATTATCAACAGTGAAATCAGAAAGAAGGGATGCTTCTTTCTTTTGAACGTGCTTCTTTAAAAATAATGTTTTTTTTTTCTATTGAAAAACATGTTTGAAATGTTCTTGGTGAAATACTTAAGGGGTCGACAGAGAGAGTTATTTATTTTCAAACATGTAACTTATAATATTTAAGTCCTTTATAATAGTGAAAAATACATAGATATAAGATAATTTTCATTATCGTTAAAAATATTCTCAACAAAATTGATAAACTCATCATTTTTATATTCATAACTTATGCGTCTGCTGTTAACTTAATTAAGATTAATAATTATGTCTTATCTTAATTTCTCATAACATAAAATATATGCAAACCTCAACAATTAATGTATGAATAAGACAAATATAAAGTTAACCACACTCAATTGAAAAATACTAGTAATGTATGAATAATACAAATATAAAATTACACCTCAACAAAATCATCAACTACTATGTATGTTTATTTTATAATCAAGAGCTCTATCATCCAAAAGGCATACTTATTAAGAATAACTTTATCATCAATAAAACACATTTATGGTATACCAATTTTCAGAGTGGTGGAAGGAAGTGTTGATGATGGAAGCACATGGGAGGACAAACACATAAACACAGGCAAAAGATTGATGAACATGAAAGAGAAAAATGCCATGGAAGAAGGGAGTGTTATAAATATATTAAAAAAGTCTTAATCATTTTTTTTAAGGAAAAAGACTATTTCAATTAGAATAGTAATAAAAAACAATCTTAAAATATATTTTTTTATCGAATATAAAGGATTTCAACTAAGATTTTGTGGTGAATAGGATAAAGTATTAGTCTATATATATATATATATATATATATATATATATATATATATATATATCAGTTTATCTTTAAGAAAAAGGACAAAATGGAATAAATTAATTGTAAATTTGTATATATTTTACTATTTCTAATCTTCTTAAGAAAGAGTTAAATAATTGTAGAGAAGATAATTTTTTTGTCTCTTTTTTTTTTTTGGTTCATTTTATTGGCTGAACTCACTATAACAAATTTGTTGTTGGACCTAGCAAAAACAAAAATTAACGTGACAAAATTTTAGAAAAAAATCACTTTCTTTATTAATTTACTTTACAAGTAAAATTGATTTATAAATTTTCTTATTAAATAGAAAGTGGGTCCTTTTAAATCAATGCTTCCATAGACCAATTTAAAAAGTTTCTAAATATTTTTTAGATGATCTAATGTTAAAGGTGTTGTTTATTATTAAAAATAATGGTCATACTTTATTAACATTACATATATTTCACCCAAGTGTAAATATTTCTTTACTTTCCGGTAACAATTATTAAATGTGAAAGATGAGGTTATTTGTGTTTTCGAAAAACAATAATTGTGAATGAAAGGTGACGTGAGATGAAAGAGGTAGAGCCATCCCTATTCAAAATAATGATTTAATTAACAACGTATGTTTCATCCTTTGAATCAAATCTACACATGACCCAACAAAAAACAATGTTACATCACCATCAACTTCTATATCATCTCTAAAATAATTATGAATAATTTGCATAAAAATATTTCTATTTAAACAATTGTTGAATTAAATATTTTCTTTTATATGAGATCCGTCGAAATAAAAAAATATAATTAAATAAATTTTATTTTATGTACTGTATGATCATATAATTACAAAAGGAAACCATTGAATACGGATATCAATTAAATAGACTTTGATCAACACAACCATATATCATATCATAAAGATAAAGTTTATTAATCAAACCGACGACTATCGATTATAATCATTCCTATAAGATCGTTTTTAATCAAAATTACTGATAGTGGACCATGATTGACCATGATTAGAATTCCAATAATCACAACTTCATTACAAACCTATAAATAGATGTCAAAAATAAGAAAATAAGTAATTATATTTATTGTGAAGTTAAAATTTTAATATAACTTCAATCAAATTATTCAGTATATTGACAAAATATATTTGACAGGTAGACTCACACCATTGTGGCACAAAGAAGAAAAAATTTTAATTACTGAACATTTAGAAACTATTTAAATAAACTCGGAATAGAGTATAAATGAGTGTCTTCAAATATCTCCACCCTACATCCAAAATATTTTATAAATTTTGAAATATAAATAATATAAATATATAGAGTATAAATACTTTTAGACACTAACATACCAATTGACAAATTACTGGTATGTATACTTTGAAATTTTGTAATCTAGCAATAAATTCTGAAATAAAATTAATCAATGAAAACATTAAACAGAGTAAAAGCTAGTATAAGTAGGCTTATCTTTCATAGCAGAATATTGCTGCTGGTTATTTAACCCTTATTTTGACGGTGACGACTAACTCAAGTAGGTAGGATTTGAATTTATTTATTCTTTTACGTACTTGTGCTTCATTGATTTCTGAACTGCTACTCTCGAGAAAAGAGAAAAGATGAAGAAGAAAATTATCCTCTGATGATTAAAAACTAATTAAATCAGTTTGAATACGGAACTCTCCGATTTTGGGCGAGAGGACAAACTCGTAGCCTTAAATGGTTTGTTATCAATTAGTGGTGAAAAAACATATCATGGTCTCCTTTTTCTTTTTTCTTCTTCTTGATAACAGAAAATAATAAAATTAATATTATTGTAATTATAAAAGTAAATTTAAATAATTTTTTTATAAATTATTATTTTTAGATTATTTTTTATTACAAAGATTATTATAGTTTAAAATTTTTAAAAAGTTCAAACTGAAAATAAATAGTTAAATTTAAATTCATAAAATATTTATTTTGATGAAAAATATATTTAAAGAATAAAATCAATTGTGTACACAAAATATATATAAATTATTTTTTTTCCTATTTTCTTTTGGTTGTTCAATTTAATATTTTTGTAATTTTAAAATGTTTCATTTAATTATATTAAAGAATCAATTTAATTTTCAAATTTTAGTGTTACTCTAATTAAATAAAAAGCACTACATTGAATATTTTTCAAATATTGAATAACAAAAGAATTACATGTAAGATGACAATGTGGGATAAATATGTGAAAAAGTGTGAAATGAATTAAGTATTTTGATGTATTTAGGTTTGTCATAAACAACTTCTTCTTTGTGTTTCTTCTCCTTTGTTAGTAAATAATTTTTTCATTCATATCGAATTCATCGAAAAGTAGATTACTTACTCGTATTTCATTTTTTTTTAACCAAGTCTAAAGTCATTTTTATTTTTAATATGTTATACTTAAAAATTATAATTTATATAATTATGAGGATTACTTGTTTTAAAAATAGATTTATAAAATTATTATTTTTACTAATTTAATTAAATAAAAAGAATTTTTAAAATTGATTACAAATTCACTAACCAACATTATTTGAGAGGGCAAAAGAAATTAGTCTATATTTTTTATATACAGAGAGGCGACCTAAATTGTTTTTTTAATCAAATACAAAACAGATTAAAACAACAAAATAGATATGTATTGTCGTCCCTAATTATATGTTGTTTTGTAAATAATTACATAAAATTCATATGTTTTTATTCAATTTGAGTAAATATAATTTTATTTCTTTTATGATAACTTAGATAAAAATCATTATAAACAAATATTTTTCTTGACATTTTCTTAACAATTAAATCAAATACAAGAAATATTAATTTTCTTAATTTCAAATTTTTAATACGTAATGAGTTCTCTTATATTATACAACCTCAAGCATTCTTCTTTATCAGCCTATAATGCATTCTTTATAGCCCATTTTTTTTTATACATTTAATGCTAGACCACTCACTTATGTGTAGTATTTTTGTTTTTGTTTTTAAGTAAAATCATCCTGGACTATTATTATATTTTAAAATGAATTTAGTTTAACTTTATTTTTGTTTTGAGTTTAAGTGCAGCATTTGATTTTCCCGATTTAAGGAAATAAAAATAACTCATGTTATAGTTTATAAAAAAAGTTAAAAGGAAATGTTTTTAAAAGAATTAAAAATGATTATCGTTTATTCAAGAGACTTAAAAACATATTAAACACCCATCCATGTTACATTAACTTTGATCCATTCAATTATTAGCACCATAAATCATATCATGATCCACTATTAAACTTATTTCAATTCAACAAAATATCCCAATATTATCTCTCTTTAATAGTTCAAACTTCAGTAATTGAACATTTCCTTATGGTAAACTAAACGGTAGCAAACAATTATAAAACAATTTATACGTAAATTAATTTTATTTTGGATTTTATAATTTTCTTTTCATTTTCCTATAACTCAAAAATATCAAACGAATTTTTTTAATATATATATATATATATATAGTAATTTTGGGGAGGTAAATTGACTAGTGAGTGAGTGCACAAATAACTAACCAAACCTAACAGGGAAATCAATACAGTAATAAATAATGAATAATAATGCAAAAAATTAATCCAAAACAAATAAAATAAAAAGAATATATTAATGCATGAACCCGAATCCACCGCCTTTCAGTTGTGAGTCTCTTTCAGTCACACAGAGGAAGAGCACACTGCACAGATCTGGGTGGTGACTGAAGGGATCTACCCTCTTTCATTTCTTATCACTATTGTTGGGTAAGCCCTTTTCCTAATTTTCCCTTTTACCCATTTTGCTTCTCATGCACTCTATGTGGTACAAGATCACACCTTTAATCATCAACTTAGCTTTTATCATTTTTCTTTCTCTACTACCTTCACAGCTATATCACTCACTCAATTCGATCTGTTTCGTACTTGTACTCTATTTTAAGTTAACCCCCTTTTTTGGGTTTAGTTCCACTGGATCGATGTGCTTTTAGTTGTCGATGCTTCATTTTTTATGTTCTGAAACGGATGTTGTCTATTTGAGCTTAAGCTTAGTGTATTCAGTCCTTAGAAGCATAGTTTTCGTAATGTATTGGAGCTTTCTGGAATCAATTATGTTATGACTGATGTGTTTGTTAAGTAGAACTATCAACTTCCCACGTTTAGAAAGTGATATGAAACTTTAAGAAAGGAGTTTTGCCGTACTGAGTTTGATGGGATTGTTAGGCGAATTTTTCTGTGTGTAACTTTGGTACTTGACACTGCAGAATACAATGTTTTCTTATGGTCACTGCATTTGTTTAATTGGAAAACTGTTGAGATATGCACAAGATTCTTGTTGCAAGTGTACTGTATCTTGATCGTGTTAATAAACGACCATGCCACGTGGAGCCTTTTAGCATTTGTTATGCATTTTGTATTATTTATTTCTCAACTAAAGCTAAATGGGTGGCCTTGGCTTCAAGAAAAGTTTATCCCTTGGAGAAAGCAGCATAGGTAGCAGATACTTACAACTTATTTGAAACACACAACCGAGCTTGTTTCCATAACTTGTGGCAGGTCTGAAGTCTCATTGCCATTATCATGTCAAGGAGGCCAGGAAATCCTTCACGTCGGTTAGCTGATGATGGAAGTATACCATTTGTGGCATCTATCCAGTCCAAATCTCAAAACTCTCCCCTCCTATCTATTGGGCTTGTGATTGTGGTATGTTTTCTTTGAAATATGTATCTCAATATGGAAATGGTCTGATTTCATTTTATTTGCAATGTTTCTGTTTGATATACCACGAGTGCCCCAATCCCGATCCTGCATCTGTGGTATTTTCTACTTCTTATTCCTCCTGTACCTAAATCAATATACAGTTTTCTCAATTTACTATATTCGTCAGCTTGGTGTCAACACATTGTATTTGATAAGTTGACATTTATAAATTTTCAGGGTGCAATCTTCTTGATTGGTTATTTTTACAGCAGTTCAGGTTTGTACTCTGTCACCAATCTGGTTAATTGAAGCCTGGAGAAATAATAAAAGGATTTTGAATTTGTCGTCCTCTAAATATTGTGTTTCAAATGCCAAGCTACCTACCAGAGTGAACTTTTGATTTTGGATACAGTCATTTAGACGTGATTACTGTACAACTTCCTTGGGTTTGTTAAGTTTGGATCGTGACTTTTTGGTCATTAAGAAAAATGTGGTTAAGGAGCGATTGATCTAACATTGCAACTGATGTACAACATGGAGTATAAATGTAATAAGTTGCCCAAGCGGTAGCAGAGAGAGCTAGAGGAAAAATATGTAGAGATTTGTGGAGGTCATGCTTTAAAAGTAAAAATAAAGAAAATTTCTTTGTAAACAGTCATATTTGGAAAGAATTTTGAGGTTGGTAAAATGGCACGCTAGTCAAGTTTGGAAGAGAACACAAGTGTGCTAATTTCTCGATATCCGTCAGATTCGGTGAATTAGTCAAATTCATTAAGGGAACTGTTTTAATACCTCTATCAACGTTTAGCTTTAATGGCGGTTCAGTCTTCATTGTAAACTAAACAAATACAAGCTCGTTCAGCATGTTGATTCATACATATTATACCATCCTCATGGATCCTAGTCATCCTCTCACTGATCATTTTGTCAAATCAATTATGAATTTTAGCTAGATTTATTTATTTATTTTTTGTAAAATAGAAAGAAAAGTGGCTAACATCACTGCATAAACTAACAAGAAGATATATTCTGTTTCATTAACTTGCACTTTGTATAAAATTCTATTGATACTTATGTTGACTTTCGTTTGTTTGGTCACATGGCAGGTGGAGCTAGTAGTGATATTAAAGATTTTAGTAAACTTGAAGGTAAACAAAACTAACTTTATCCTGTTTTATGTTTGAAAATGTTCTACTCACATAGAATTTCTCATGTAAGGCGGCTTAGGATGTTTATATGAAACTAAGGTAAATAATGTTTGAAATGATTCATTTCCTTTAATTTAAATAGTCCTTTGTGTGTCTCCTTATATTTTTCAATTCATTTGTGTCTCCTTTTATTTATTTCAATTCATTTCTATGTCTCTCTAAAACATGCACATTTTTATTTTTGACCTTGTGGCTTCATCCCATAGCTTGCTCTTGATTGAGGGTGGATAGTTTGGTTCAAAACTAGAAAGTTGTTGTTTGTTTTGGTATCACTATTGACATACAAGTATAGAGCTATAGATAGGATTATCAGATTATGCATCGCAGTTTACCTTCAGATATTCAACTTGTTAATAGCTTCTACTGCTTTTTTGGAAACATCCTCAATTATCCCTTCCTTAAATTTGTATCCATTTTAATGTTCGAAAACCTATATTGTAAAATTAATAATTGTTTTCTATTTTCTGTTTTCAAATCTTATCAATTAGAATAGTTTTATTAATCATGTTTGTAATATCTGTCTATACCATTGGAATGAAATAGCTCGATGCTCAAACATAAGAAATTGCGACTGTTTGGGCTTTACCAAGAACTATTTTGATCAGATCAATACTGGAACTTTAAAGGCCTTGCAGTTTTGCAGTGGTTGTTCGTTGCCAGTAAGGTCAAGCATAGAAATGGGCCTTGTGGTTTGGCTGACTGGATTGAGGTAGTGTCTATCATCAGAAAGAGAAAAGTGGATAATATATAAATGCAAGTCTTGTCAGCATCGAGAAAAGCCAACAAAGAGCAAGTGGCAAGAAATTTTGTTTTTCCCGTTTCCAATAAAAGATAGAAACTACTTTCAATATATATTTTTTTCCTCTTAAACTCAAGTAAACTAATTTTGTTGAAATTTTCTATATTTAACGAAAATGGGAACAGAAAATGCAGAAACCAAATAGACTCTTATATTATTGCCCTAAACGTATGAGAAAATAAAGACTTGACTAGTTGATGATACTTTATTATGTCTTATGGCTGATTTTACTCTCTTACTGGGAGCTATATGATTCTGGTGGTATCATAATGGGAAAGTTAGTCATTATCAACATCTTTTTGTACTTTAAGTATGTGCTCATTCATTGACACTTAGTATATAGAATTGTAGATTTCAAATTTTAAGCAATTCTTTTCGATTCAAACACCTCTGGTGTGCATATGCAGGTGGTGCATCATGCTCATCAGAAGTCCTACAGGCATTGCCCGTTTTGAAGAAAGCGTATGGTGACAGCATGCATAAGGCTTTGCATGTTGGCCCTGACTCTTGTCTTGTGGTATCTAGTTTGTTAGAAGAAGAGGATACTGAGGCTTGGGGAATAGAACCTTATGAGTTAGATGATGTTGGTGCGAAGTGTAAAAGTCTTGTACGCAAGGGCATTGTGCGAGTGGCTGATATAAAGTTTCCTCTACCTTATCGAGCAAAGTCATTTTCTCTGGTCCTTGTGTCAGATGCATTGGATTACTTATCTCCAAAATACCTGAATAAAACCCTGCCTGAGTTGGCAAGGGTATCTGCTGATGGGGTTGTTATCTTTGCAGGTACACTAAAACTTAATATAGAACTGGATTTGTCTTAGGCATTTGTTTCGGCATATTATTTGGCTGATGAGGGTCATATTTGCCAAGACCTAAGCTATTCAAGTCATGATAAACTGATGACCTTTCAAGTTTTTTGTTGTCTTCAAATCATGCTCTTTTACTTTCATCATTCACAAGAAAACAACTCATGTTGCCTGTGATAGAAAATTGAGTATCAATTCACTTCTGATTTCTTTCTTCTGAATCTCATTTTCATGTACAGGTTATCCAGGTCAGCAGAGAACTAGGGGTGAAGAAGTGGCCAAATTTGGTCGTCCAGTAAGTGACTGTATTTTATTGAACTTGATGCTTTCTTGACAAGATAGGAATTTAGGCTAATGACTGATCTTCACCATCAACTTGATTGCAAACTTGCCCATTCTGCATTTTTTTGCGTACTACATACGAGAAATCTATTGGTGCTGGTTAGTTAGTATAAATTACCAGATGGAAAGGGTTACAAAGATGATTATTAGGACAAAAAAGAAAGTACAGAGAGGACATAGAAAATTGTTGTCCTAGATTGAAGTAAAGGAACCTGGGATGAGTAGACAGAGAATGACAAATTGCCATAATGCATTGGGAAGTCTTAAAGATAATTAATATTTTTGTTTTACTTATGTTTTTAGTCTCTGAAATTTATAGAATAAATCTAGTTCTCTGAATTTTTGTTTTTGCCAAAACTTGGAAAAAAAATTATTGATCAGTAATACAGTTTTAAAAATATCGCAAAGAACTAAGCATATTCCACATGTCACGGTAAATAGGGGTAGTTATTGACTAGAGTTAGGTATTATTACCCAAAACATTGTTATTAATTCAGGTTTTCCCCTTTCGGTTGTTGTTATGAAGGCCAAATTGCGCAGTTCATCTTGGTGGATAAGATTTTTTGTTCAGACTGGTTTAGATGAAAATGAAACTGCTGGAAAGAAGTTTGAACAGGCTTCAGTGAAGAAGGCATACAAACCAGCATGCCAAGTTTTTCACCTCAAATCATTACCTTGAAACTTCACTCTCTTATTTTTATACTTCACTTAATTAATGCTTACAAGCTATGCTTTTGAGATGGCCATCTTTAGCACCCGAAGGGTAAAGTTCCATACATTATTCTGTTAAATTATAGTCCCATGGTGACCACATATGTTAGATTCAATTATTATGTATTTTATTGCCAACACAGTGTAAACTATTTTTGTCTTCACAGTCTTCCACATGTTTTCTGTTCACAAATGATCTTTGTTTCTTCAGTAAAGTATGTACTGTTTAGGAAACTCACTGATTTGATGCATTTATGGCTAATACAGATAGTTTTTCTTTATTACCAAAAGTTTTATTATTTTATTCTTCTATAATATGTGACGGGATAACCATATTTGTTTCTCTTTTCAGCAAAATTTCTCTGTATCTAGTTTTCTCATGTAGAATTTGTTGTCACCGAAGGTTTATGACCAACTTTGTAGTTTATAGATCACAAAATTTATATATGATTAAAATACTAATGTTGATTTTTTTATTATGTGTATATATTAATATATATAATTTTAAAATAGTCGAGAAAAGGAGAAACAACTCAATGTAAATAAAATATTTTAGTTCTTAATACATTGTGTATGTGAACTTTATCTTAATTTCTCTTACCTTAAATTATATCCAAATTAATCATCCATAAAAAGTTATATGATATTCAACAAATCTTGAAGATATAATAATTGACAGGCTTACGTTTTAATGAACAAAAGGCCCTATTAACAATTTTATTTTATAAAATGTTTAAAATATTTTTATATTTTATTTAAATAGTTTTATTGGTAATAAAATGTGGTGTGGAGGTCGTTTCTCATTTATTTTTTTAAATTTATTGATGCTTTTTATTTATTTTGTAATTATTGGCCAACTCTCTCATTTTCGTTTTAAGAGTGAATGAGTTGAGTAATAAGTTAAAAGTAATTAAAGAATAAAAAATTAATTGATAATAAGTATATCATTTTGATAATTATAACTCAAACTGTGGAATAATTGGAAAAATATAAAAAATCATTGAGACACTTAGTAGTTTTAGTAAAAATCTTCACTAAATATATTGAAATTTTTATGAGATATTTAAAGCTTAATTGATAAGTATTTGTATTTGATGTTCATGTGAATTGTGGTGTGTTGTATGGAGAATGAAGATTGATACAACATGTTAATATAATATAACCTCAAAGATAAAGTATAGTCGAAAAGCAAACAGAGAAGAAGAAAGTTCACTTCACATGTGACATTTCACACCAAATTTTGATGCTTTAAGAGTTCCGAAATTTATGGTGTTGGGTTGGGTCCTCTCCTCATATCACTGCGAGATTCGTAACATGTGAACTTATCAATTATGAAAGAAAAATACTAAGGTAACATATATTTAGATTCATTTAATACACATTATAAATTAAAATACTTATAAAAAATAATTTTTTATACTTTTAAAAATAAAATAAAAAATAAAAAAATAATATCAAATAAATATAAAATATTTATGTGTCAAAATATTATTTTATAAATACAGATATATTTAGTGATATCGTCACTGATTGTGATGTTTTTTCACCCATATTTTCAATAATAGTTTGTTCACATGCATCACTTTACTGTTAAACGGTTGCTTCAATAAATAAGCAAAAAATATAATATCATTATTAAGAAATGCAAAATGTAGTCACGCAACAAGTTTTTTTTTTTTAATCTGAGGTAGCTGATTAAATTTATTGAGTTCTAAGCTATACACATTATGGGAAACGATCATGTTTGCTTACAACATTTTCAAACAATTATGATAACATAAATACTAAAAATAATTTTTGGGAATCATAATTATAAACTTAATTTATGTCCCTATGTATTAAATTGATAGCTCTTTGTAATAAAAGTTTTATAACTTTATATTTCGAAATAAATAATTATAGCTCAATCAAACATTTTAAAAAAGAAACAATTAGGTATACGTCAAAGAAAAAAAAGCAATAAAATATTTTGCTTTAATTTCTATCCAGTACATAAAGAACCTTTTAAAATGATTCTTTGCATATTTCATAAGAAAAAACACATAAATATATTTAAGCCCTTCCTTAAAATAATAATAATAAATAACATTATTGTGAAAGTAAAAAGATCATAACAGTAATTAGCAGAATCGTAAATATATGTAATCTAAATAATGAGTAAAGAAATGGCAGGCACAGTGGAATCCAGGCAAAAGTGATAAGTATGGTATATATAATGTTAGTGACAATAAAGAATACTAATCTTTTTACTTTCATACTTTACTTTTTTACATAAGCCATACAGAATCACACGCGCGTTTTGTTTATATTCGGTGTTTATCTTTTCAGGTTTTTCCTTTTTACTTTTTCAGCTAATTTTCTTTTATTACTTTTATCGCAATGCAGAGAAGATTAATTTAAAAAGAGAAGAAGTATATTTTGACCCATATAAATTTTAACATTTATTTCAAACTATTTTTTCTATTTTTTTTAATACAAAAAATTATTTTTTT
Organism: Vigna reflexopilosa; assembly: GCA_027742785.1. Taxonomy (NCBI): domain Eukaryota; kingdom Viridiplantae; phylum Streptophyta; class Magnoliopsida; order Fabales; family Fabaceae; genus Vigna; species Vigna reflexopilosa. The sequence goes on along the minus strand of CM050926.1, from coordinate 33,350,541 downwards.
ATAATTTTTTTTATATTATACGTCAAATAAATATAAAAATATATCACATTACTATTACTCGATTTATTAATACTCGTATAATTTTTATTTATGCTGATATTTACTTTATTTTATATAAACTTTTATATTATTTTTAGAGTGATAAATATTTTAAGATGTTTCCATCCATATTTTCATTCTTAAATAAAATGTTGTACAATGATATAATAATATTGTGAATAAATTTGGTTTTGTTTTAAAATAACGATAAGAAAAAAAATTTGCATTTATTTAGCACATGATATAAAACTAAAATGATTAGAAAAAATAACTTTTTATATTTAAAAATAAAAAATAAGAAAAAATAATATTAAATAAATGTAAAATATTTGTCTTAGTGAAAGTATATTTCTCTTTCTTTTAACTCTATATTGTAAGTGGGAAAATTTATTCAGAGTGTTTTAAGACATTTTCATCCATAATTTTATTCTTAAATAAAAATGTTGTACAACGATATAATAATATTGTGAATAAATTTGGTTTTGTTTTAGTGAACTAATAAGATGACATTTTTACATTGATTTTGATACATGATACAAAAATAAAATGATAATAAAATAAATAAACTTTCATATTTTTTTAAGAAAAAAATATTTATAATATTAAATGAATCTAAAATATTTATCTGTGTCAAAATATCATTTCTAATTTTAATTTTATATCGTAAATGGGAAAAATTTATGGAGAGTGTTTTTATTATTTGAGTAAGTATTTAACTCGAGTTAGTTTAATCGGGTTGATTATTAGAAAACCTTACTTTGTTTTGGTTTGTGTGGCCTGAAGTGCTCCACTATACTATAAATAGCTACTTTAAACAACACATCCGTCAGTCACATTCATTCTCCGAAACAAAGAACAAAAGAAGAGAGAGAAAAACAATAATGATGTCCCCATGGCATGTGATCGTAGGGATTGTTCTCTTGCTGTGTGCAACAAGACTGACCCTGGCTCAGAACACTCCTCAAGACTATCTTGAGGTGCACAACCAGGCTCGAGCCGAGGTTGGCGTTGGTCCACTGTCGTGGAACCACACCCTTCAAGCCTATGCTCAAAGGTATGCGAATGAGAGGATCCCTGACTGCAACCTTGAGCACTCTATGGGACCCTATGGCGAGAATCTTGCAGAAGGGTACGGCGAAATGAAGGGTTCAGACGCTGTGAAATTCTGGCTCACTGAGAAGCCTGACTATGACTACGGTTCCAACCGTTGTGTTCACGATGAGTGTGGACATTATACTCAGATTGTGTGGCGCAATTCTATTCATGTCGGGTGTGCAAGAGCTAAGTGTAACAATGGTTGGATGTTTGTCATCTGCAGCTATTCTCCACCAGGAAACTATGAAGGAGAACGACCTTATTGATTCTCTTTCTTTTCAATATGTGCTACCTCGTAGAGTGTCCTGTTTTTATCTCTTTGTTTGGAAATCACCATGTGTGTAATAATATTCAAATATATTTAGCTATGATATGAAGACAACTTAGTTTTTTTATTTTTGCTGTTATTTGCTTGTTTTTGTTGCTTTTCAAAATAATATTTTATTCATGGGGTATGATGCAAGGAGCATTTATCACTTGAATTCAAGTGGCACAAATTTGATGCATGATTAAAATATGGTTTCCACTTAACAAAATTATCTTATTTTTAATTTTCTCTTTTTACAAATATAAAAATTAATTTTTTAATAATAAAAATATTCTTAAAAATATGTTGTCAACTGATGTGAAAAAAATTGACAGCGTTAAACATTAATCATTAATGGCAGCATCTGTTATGGACAGTTATATCAATTTTGTAATTTTGTAACTTTTGTTAACTACATGCCGGAAATAAATAACAATGGCAGAAAAGACATCAGACCGTTGAAAGTAAGAAAATATTCAAAATTACTCACCAACTTTTTATTTAGTTGCCTTTTGCGGGTCCAAAATGCTCATGTATATATAAGATGGTTTTTTCAAAGGTACGCAGTGGGGTTATAAGATTAACAAGAGTTTTGCAAGACTTTTCTACTGCCATATAACAATATGATATAAAAATTTTAAATAATGATCTTTCTTAAACTTTAGAAATATATATTTATATTAGCAATCAAATTCAATATTAATAAAAAATAATTTTGCAAAGCAAAACTAAATCAAATTAAGATATTATAAAATGAATTTTGCAATGCTCTTTTAAATAGCAATTAGAATTAATTAAGTCGCGGTTCACCATTATATCTTGAAATAAATATTTAATGATTGAATTTGAACATATTTTTTTATTTAAGTATTTTTTTTTAAATGAGAATAATATTACATATAATTTATTATTTTTATTTATCATGCTGTAATGAAAATTCTAAAATAATATTTGTTTACTGATATTTTTGTTAATATTTTACTGAGATCATTTTTTTTATTTTTTTTTTCAAAGATAACTTAAACGAAACTTAAAAATAAAGAGCAATAAATAAAACAAGACAAAAAAATGTAATGAATGTCATAGGATAAAGATGATGGAAAAATAGTAATTAAAAGATAATATTAACAATAAAACATTTAATGGTTGTATTAATTTTGTTTTATCAGTATTTATTAACATGATTGACTTGTTTATTATTATTGTAAGTTTCAAATTAGTTTCTGTTTTTTTTTATATTGGATTTTTTTATTACTTTTAATAGTTTTATATCATTTAAGAGTAGAAATTTATAATAGTTTAAATATATATTTTTTTTTTCATTTTATCTTTCGAAGCATCAATATTTCTATCATGTTTAATAGATTGAAATTTAAGATAATTTGAATTTTTTTTTATTCTTTAAAATGTTTTTAAAGACAAACCAATAACGAAATTACATATATTCTAAAACAACAATACTTCGAATATATATAGTAATTAATCCTAATATCCTAATGATGTCATTTCCAAAATTTGGAATCGAAACACATCTCATTATATGATTGATATATTAAATACAATGTTTATTATTTTATATTTTATGGATACCGACGTTTTATATAAGGAAGTAAGAGTGATGCCAAAATTTGTTCACGGACGCCTCACAAACCAATCCTATCATTGAGTTCACCATAATACCACATATTTTTTTCAACATTCTATTTTTTAAACATTAGTCAAATATGTTAGTCTTTAGTATCCAAACTCAAGCCTTTTGTAAACAATCAATTAAGTTTATTGTGAAATGAATTCTTCATATAGTCTTAATACATATTTGCTAAAAAATGTTTATACGGTATATGTTTAATTAAAACATTAATTTATTCTTTAATTAAAATTGAAGGAGAAACACCCTATCATAAAGTCAGTGTTTCTAAATCAGTACATACTAGTGATTGATGTCTTGATTTTTATAGACTAACATACCTTTTAATATTTGTGGTATTAAACAAAGATATTTGAAAACTTTAATTAAAATTTAAAATTCTAAAATATTGTTTTTACACTAGGTGATGAAACTAAATCAACTTATAATGAGGTAGTAATGACGCTTCTAACTAGAGTATATATTATTAAATTTTCTGAATGGTTTAATAAAAATTCCAAAACTAAATGGACCCACAAAAGAATGGTGGGGCCCAGTGAGGTTAATAAGCAGAATTTACTGCTTAATTTGTGGTGATGCAAGACTACCAAAAAGCATAAACAAAGACGATAAAAGAAAATAAACAAAAGGGAAATTTTCAAACTGCTTTTTAAGGAAGCAACCAAAGCTTGCGGGGAAGTCTAACATGTTTATTTTAAACTTTTTTCTTAAAAGAATAACTTAAAATATTTATTATTTTCTTAATCATATATACTGTTATAAGACGATAATGATGAATACTAATAAAATTCAATTTAATTTCTTAAAATATTAAAATCCTATAAGCTTATTAAGAATAGTATCGAAACTTATAATCCTAAGAATATTCACATGCATAATTCATACAATGATCATAAGCTCTTCCCGTTATAGTATACTAATATGACATTTAAAAAAAAAAAAAAACTCAAGTTTTAAATAATACCCTGAATTATAAAAGTAAAATATTGTTTTTCTTTTGTATTAAAAATATATAATTTTGTTAACAACCAAATAAGATATCAATGAGAGTGTGTATCTTACTAAAGCTTTGCATTGAAGTAAAAATTAAAAAAGGTGTTAAAAGTGATGTGGTATATAGAACCAATAAAACATCATATAATTGCCATTGTAATGCGATATAAGGTCACATATTTATATCTTATTTATTTTCTAGTAACTTAAATATCAAAATATTTTTATATTTATCATGTTTGTTTCCATGGATGTAGTGTTATAATAGGTGTAATAAGATACTTTGCACACTTGTTTAAGAAGGTAGATTTGAGGAAGAACTAAATCCTCTTATCCTCGTATGAGTAAAGGGAATAAAGTATAAAGATAATTCAACATAGATCATTTTACACAAATGTTTCTTTACTTTTAATTGAATTATTAATTTAATTTTAATTATGATGAAATGCTTTTATTATTATTATTATTATTAATTGTATAAGGACAACAAAAATAATCTAGAAGTAATATTGATTTTAAAAGATAACTTAATTATTTTATTAATAAAAGGTGAATGCATATAATTAAAATTTCTATTGATAAAGTTCATTTTATAAAAAATCATAATATCTCTATAACTCTTTTCTAATTAATGTTCATCTACTTTTATTTATAAAATTTTAACCCCTCTTTTCATCATTTTGAAGATAAAAACATTTGATTAATTTAGTAGAATTCTATTCAAACATTTTATTAGAGTAAAAAACAAAATAAATTTACTTTTTTAACTTTTTTAGATTAACAAGTATTTTGAGTTGCATGTGACCTGTGATTTAATATACTTGATTCTAAATAGTTCAAAATAAATATTTATTTGTTTGTGATCATAAAATCAATGATTTTTAAAAATATATTTATAATGTAAAGTTTTTTTTTCTAACGTGATTAAATCAACTATTCTATTGATATGAGCTATTTTGAAGTTCAATGTTTCTGTCAAAAATTTAATTTTATATTTAATATTCAGAAAGTTAATGGAAGAAGATGTACGAAACCATTCAATGAGTGTATTGTATTTTATAAATACTACAATCAGTATTAAATACAAATTTCTTATTTACATATTTAAAAAAAACATATTAAGGACTGCATTAATATAAATGTAATAAGCATTAAAATAAAGTATTTGATTTTTTGTTAAATGTCATTAGAGTTTATCAGATATTGTGAAGTCTAGGTTTCAAGTAATGGCTATAATTGGTTCAAGTATCCTTTAAAAACATATTAAAAATTTATATCACATTCAATAAATGTAGTATATTTAATAAATGCAATAAAGAGTATTAAATAAAAATATGTATTGATATATTTATAAAAATACCAAGTTATTAATGTGAAATGTCCCTTTATAATTAAGTAATAAATATAATTAATGTGAATATTTAATAATTTGTTAAGTATAAACAACTTATTAATCTTTACTTCAATGTAAAGATTTTACAAAATTCATATTTTAATTAATGTTTTATTTAGTCATTCACATAAATATACATGTACTTAAATAACTATTTTTATTTTTATAATTGAATATTTAATGTAAATCTTATTTCTAAATGTAATGTCATATATTTAAAAAAATATTATAATATCTGAGTATTTAAATTGAGTTAAACTTGATTATGAAATGAAGGTGCCTTTGTAATAAAGTTTAATATATGATGAATTCAATCCTTTAAAAAATAATTAAAAACAAAAGATAGTTATTTACTATCCTGATTTTGAAATTTGTAGTATTCTTTTCCTTCATCTTTTTCTAACAATCAACATTCATTCTTATAAATATTTCACAAGACTTATTCATCAAACATCCCATTTTCACTATTAATTTCTACAAAGTTGTGGAGAAATTAATATTATAATAAAATAAAATGGAGTTGTACATTAAGGTTTGGTTTTGTCGATTGAGTGCGTTAGTGTTTGTAATTATTGGTAATGTTGTCAAAGCTCAATATTCATCAACGGATTATCTGAATGGACACAACGCTGCACGATCAGAGGTTGGTGTGGAAAATATAGTTTGGAATGACACAGTTGCTGCTTTTGCACAAAATTATGCTAATCAACGTACAGATTGCCAATTGATTCATTCAGGTGGTGGTGGCGTCTATGGGGAGAATATTGCAATGAGCACAGGTGACATGAGTGTTGCAGAGGCAACGAAATTGTGGGTGGATGAGAAACTCTTCTATGACTACACTTTTAACTATTGTATTGGCGGGGATTGTCTGCACTACACTCAAGTTGTTTGGAGAAATTCAGTGTATGTTGGATGTGCCAAAGTAAGATGCGACAATGGAGGCACCTTCGTCACTTGCAACTATTCTCCTCCTGGCAACTATATTGGCGAAAGACCATACTGACTCCCTCCATTATAGTTGTTGCAACCAATCATACATTTCAGATCTATTATATATCAAGACTATAAAGTATAACATCACTATGATTTATATAAATTTTCATTTTTGTGATGCTTTATTCATTTTAGCAAAATACATATGTGAGTTCGTATCTCACGTAGCTAATAATGATGTTTTTTTTTCAATTAAACACGAAGAAAAAGACACACTTTAAACTCAAATTTTGAAATTGGAGTATGTTTGGAGTTTTACGTCTGTAATGTAATATTATATTGGATATAAACAAAAATAAATTCATCTCTTTATAATAGATTCAGACAAAAATAAACGATCCACTTTATACACATATATCCTCGTAGGGTTAATTTCTTATAGCATCGTGAGAATGATTCTCTTTCATTCTAAATTCTGATATAGGAATCTTCAACTCACACTATCTAAAATTTATTCTTTATATGAGTCAGTGAGTTTAATATAATTAAGATGACTTTATACCAGAGACTCCTATTTAAAATACATACTCTAATCTTATATAAAGTAGTAATTTTTCTTAAAATTAACCACATTCACACAACACATTCACATGTATGATAAAAAGGTGATGCTTAACACCCTTAACATTTGTAGTTATCTAGAATTTGCATTCTCGTTGGCACCCAAATTGGGTAATTGAATCTTTTTTAGTTAGTTTACTCTTCTTGTATAAAAAGTAAGTATAGTTTGATTCAATATATATGTTCATAAAGCATCAATTAACCAATTTGATACATCGATAAGTAGATTAATTCATCATACAATTAACTCATACAAAATTTTAATATTTCACAAACCAATCAACACAATTTTTTTCATTCATCAATCTTACACATATTAGATTATACGACTCAAAATACAATCATGTCATCATTTCAATCCCACTAGTACACACATAATTGAGCATGTAGAACAATTTCAATCTATTTTCAACTAAGCTTAAAGATAAATCAATTGTACTAATACATCACCACTATACAATTTCAGTTTATTAAATTAAAGCATAAACATATATAAAATAGTATTAGCTTCCCTTACCTTGAATAATTATCTTTCATAGATTCCTCACAAGATTCTAAAAACTCACACTACACCAACATCGTTAATATTTTCACGAGTAACTTTAACCATCTACATAAATATCAGATCATAGATTTGGGTATATCATAATGATCACAACTAAACAAGATTAACTTTAAATTATTTTGCGTCACCTAAGAATCACATGTGTCTAAAAATGTTAAATTAACTAAAAAATAAAGAAAAAAGTAAACTTATAATATTTTAAATTCTAATTGTGAAAAATGTAGATCTCTTTACCATAAATCTACTAATAAAACTCAATTAAAATAGACGAAATCAAATAGACGAAAGATGAGCTCAAAAAATATAAAAAACAATAGAAAAAAGTTTTAGAATTTTTTCTAAAAAAAATATAGATTTTTATAAAATAAAACTCAATTAATAAAAAAATTACTTATTATATAACTTTTAAATAATAAAATAATTAAATGTAGCAATTTAAAAATCACTTTAACTTTTTTTTTCTATTTTCTTCATCTCATATTATTAAACATTAGTGACATATGTTAATATCCAAACTTAATAGCTTCCATAAAATTAATTATAAATTTATTGTGAAATGAGTATTTGACATAGCCTTAACACATATTTGCTAAAATCGTTTATATATTATTTTTGTTATATGTTTAATTAAATCATTGATATAGTATTTAATTAAAATATTATTTTTAATATTTTATTTATATTTGATATTGAGATTCTAAGGTTTGTGTGTGTTAGAAAATTGAAGGAGAAACACCCTATGATATAGTCAGTGTCTTTAAATCAATAAATACTAGTGATTGACGTGTTAACTTTTATTAACTAAAATTTCAACATAAAATCAGCCTTAATACTTTCTTCTGTCAAAGATTTTGGATACTATGCATGGATTGAGTGTTCAAAATCACAAAAAAAAATATTAATATATTAAAATAAAAATATTGGTGCATACAAAAATAACTTAGTGTGACAAGGTCTATAATCGAAGTGTTATAATCACCAATAATTTGACTAAATCAAACATTTTAAGGTTGCCTTTGTAGGATCATGGAAGAATCATTAAATAAATGTGAGGCTAATATGAAATTATGAATGGTTTAATAAAAGTTACAAAATTAAATGGACACACAAGAAGAACGGTGGGGCCCAGTGAAGTTAATAGGCAGAATTTACTGCTTAATTTGTGGTGGTGCAAGACTTAAGAACATAAACAGAAGGGGAATTTTCAAACTGCTTAGGAAGCAACTAATTAATGAACAAAATATGCTTAGTAATTAGTTAAACATTTTTATTCCGTGATGAAGACACTTTCATTATTATTGAAAAGTAATAAAACTTATTAAAATTCAATATTTATATAAAGCATAATTTAATTTTTTTTTTTATGTTCATAAACCTTCAAAATTAACTTAATGATGTTGACTCAAACAAAAATACGATTTTATTGTCACTTTACAAGTATTAACCAGAACACATACGCGCATATATATATATATATATATATATATATATATATATATATATATAATCAAATGTTTTTATTTATAATTATTTAATTATAAGTATTGACATATATATTAATATAAGATTATTTATATCTTGATTTTATTGTCATAGTATAAAATGATGAATTAAATATTTAATGATCCGATCATGTATAAATATCGTATTACATATATATATATATATATATATATATATATATATATATATATATGTATGAGTATTTATTATCATAAAAAATTAAAATTAAAATTTATATTTTATTAAGTTAAATTTAATTAAAATTAATATTAATTTATATTTTATTATATTAAATTTATTTAAAATTAAATTTTAATTTATATTTTCATTTTTTATAATTTTATTTATATTTTTTATTAAAAATTTATAAAATATTTTTTTCTATGTAGGTATCTAAAATTTCAAATTTTAAAATACCTATAGGATTTTTTAAATACAAATCAAATAACAGGTAAATATTATGACCCGATACATTATCATTCATATATACAAATATAAATTCACTTACAATAGTATAAAAATTTACAATTCTAAAAATATCCACATGTATATAAAAATTTATACTTCTAAGAATATCTAGATGCATTGTATGAGTCATATAATAGATCATACGACCTTTCCGTTATAATATACTAATATGACATAAAAAATAAGACTGAGTTTTAAATAATGTCTTGAAATATAAATAATGTCTTGAATTATAAGAATAAAAAATTGTTTTTTATTAAAAATATATAATTTTATTCGGTACTTTTAAAATATGATATTCTTAAATATATTAAACTCAATCTTCTATTAGAGTAATTTTACGTTTGACTATTCTATTATTATTAATTATAATTAAAAGTTCATTAACAATAAATATTTATTTCTCTGTAAAATATAATTTTGTTTATTAAATTTAAGTACATTCAACTTAGTTGACTTTAGGTTTCAATTAGTGGTTAGAAGGCCTTAAAATTTCCAATACAAATGTAGTATTAATTATAATATTTATAAATGTATTTATTATCACGGTAAAATATTTATTCAAATAGTTTGACTTTTACAAACAGACCTAGTTGTTAATTATTTTGAAATAATATTTTTAATTATTTTATTTGTTTCATATTAATAATTATTGTAATATAATAGTGTAACAAATTAATTCATTGTTAAAAGGGAACCTCATGTCTCCAATCAATATAATCCAGTATAAACCCCTGCACAACTTTCTTTTTATAAAAGAATTATTTTATTATGTCTTTTTATACATGGATATTTTTAATCAATATATTGAACACAAATATAATTTTTAATGTAATTACTACTCTTATACTTGCTTCAAATTTTTAATTTAGATAGGGAATTATATTCATATTTTTCACAAAAATCAATTGATATTTTAAAATATATTTATAATATAAAGTCTTCTTTTCTAAAACGTTGACTATTCTATGGATATGATCAATTTTCATGTTCAATGCTTCCTTCAAAAATTTAATTTTATATTTATTATTAAGTTAATGAAGAAGATATATGAAACTTATCATTAAATAATTCAATAAGTGTATTATCCTTTATAAATACTATCATTAATATTATATAAATTTTTTTTATTCACGCATATTTGTTGGAAATTTATGTATGAGTTTAAATTTCATTGTGTAAAAATAAAAAAATAGAATACTCTGCAAAGAAAAAGACTCATTCACTTATGACTTTAATGTTTTGGGTCAAAAGTGATGACATTAGACTTGAATTTTATTAGTGTTGTATTTTTTCAATAAATTTTTTCTTTCAATAAACCCAACAATGATAAAAAGAAGTGTGAAATGAAGTAGATAAAAATTAAGAAAGTAGATAAAAATCCATAAATTTATTACTTTACAAATTTTGAGTTAACAATGGTGTAAACCTTTGAATGATTAGATTAAGATTTCATTGATACAGTGTCTTTCATTAATATTTTTCTTCAATAAACCTATCAACATTATCATTCTAACAACATTATTCAGTTCCTCATTAGAAGCATCTGGCTATGATAATTTCCAAACACTGTATCTGTTATCAAGCTGACTTTTTGAATATTGGTTATGTAATTCGTAGCAGTATTTAGTTATGCATCTCTTAGGATAAAACTTAGCTAGTATTTACGAAGTGTTATTATAGACACCCCAACACTATGGCCCTAGACATACTTAAGTTGGAGAGAATATCTCAACTGTTCCTGTAAGATCTAGATGATACATCTGAGATTGTGGGGGAGCTAGAGACTAAGGAGTGTTTCATGTGACTAGTAGGCCCACAAGTTATTGATATGAAATTTTCTTTTAAAATTAAGTAATAAATATAATTAATGTGAATATTTAATAATTTATTAAATAAAACAACTTAATTAGTAATCTTTACTCAATGTAAACATTTTACAAAATTAATATTTTAATTAATTTTTTATTTGGTCATTCACATAAATATACATGTATTTAAGATAAATATTCTTTTCATAATTGAAGATTTAATGTGAATATTAAATTTTTAATTTTATATGTTACGTTAACATATAAAAAAATGTTATAATATTTGAGTATTGAAATTGATTATGAAGTGAAGATGTGTTTGTAATAAAGTTGATGTTTCGATAAATGGTTACAATGTGAACTAAATCCTTTAAAATGTAATTAAAAACAAAAAAAAGGTTTAGTTTCTAATTTACTTTTCCAGTCATCCGAGATGACTTTGAAATTTGTAGTTTTATTTAGCTTCACCTTTTCTAACAACCAACCTTTCATTACACCCTATAAATACCTCACTAGAGTCTCAATCTTATTCATCAAACACTTCCCTTTCAATATTAATTTCTGCAAAGCTGTGAAGAACCAAACAAAAATGGGGTTGTCCATTAAGGTTTGGTTTTGTGTCCTGAATGTGTTGGGGCTGGCAATTATGAGTGATCTTGCCAACGCTCAAGATTCACAAACAGACTATCTAAATGGACACAACCCTGCACGATCAGAGGTTGGCGTGGAGAGTATAGTTTGGAATGACACAGTTGCTGCTTTTGCGCAAAACTATGCTAATAAGCGTAAAGATTGTCAACTGGTTCATTCAGATGGTGGTGGCATCTATGGGGAGAATATTGCAATGAGCACCGGTGACATGAGTGTTGCAGAGGCAGTGAAATTGTGGGTGGATGAGAAACCTTTCTACGATTACACTTCCAACTCTTGTATTGGTGGGGAGTGTCTGCATTACACTCAGGTTGTTTGGAGAAAATCGGTGTATCTTGGATGTGCCAAAGTACGTTGCAACAATGGCGGTACCTTCGTCACTTGCAATTATTCTCCTCCCGGCAACTATATTGGCGAAAGACCATACTAATTTCCTTCATTGTAGCAACCATGCATTTCAGATCTATTACATGTTAAGACTATAAAATATAGCATCACTATGATTTAAATAAATTTTTATTCTTGTGATGTTTTTCATTCTAGCATAATATACATGTGAGTTTGTAACTCACCTAGTTAATAATGTTTATCTTGAGTGTTGTGGGTATTTGATGTCTTTTGTTTGCTTGTGTTTTTTCTTTAATTTCTACTCTTTGAATTTAATTAATGGCATGTTATGTTTGGAGAAATCTATTAATGGAATTATTACAATTTATGTCACTGTCCAACTAAAATATTAGTTATTCCAAAATAAACTGAAATTTTAGAATTAACATTTTTTGAAAAAACTATTAATGTTATTCCAAAATATTAATTAATCACATGTCATACTACTAATGTTATTAGATAAATGGTTATATTCTCTTCCCTGTCTTTCCACTCATTAATTAGTAACAAAACAAACCTACTCATGTACACAATTGCATAAAAGAAAAAGGAGAATTATATAAAAAATAAATAAAGAAAATAAAATATTAATCTACTTTATCAAAATTAGATTATATACTTTAATAGAGGGTAACACGAGAAATAATTGATTAAGATAACACAAGAAAAATATGAGAAGAGATTGAAGAAAACAGCACACATGGTACTTAAATACAGGAAAAAAGAAATAGTTTATGAAGGGAACGCTACAATCTGTGTTTAACTTCTTCAGCTTGGAGATATCATTAAGTACAGATTATGTGATCCTCATGCTCGTAAAAAAAAAGTGTAAGATATGTTATTTATTTTGGTTCGCTCATTCTCTTATCTCGTATAGCTCGTTGTCCAGGGTGAAGGAGACTGCTATGTATAATTTTTTTGTGTGAATTTTTCTTTAAATATATCTATAAATTATGATTATGCTGTTTCACTTATATCAAATATTATGTATATTAGTCATAAATTAAGCTTATTTTTCAAAAAATCTTTAATCAGTTCTTAATTCTATTCGTTAACTTAAAATCTATAGTAAGCTTGTAGTTACAAAATTAGAAAATTTTTAAATTATAAATATTACTTATGTTAAGAAATAGGTCTAAAAAATTTATTATTTCTACAAATTTAATTAAATAAAAAAATTATTTTGTATTTAATCATTTTACATACTATGTCTGAAAGAAAATTATAAAAACAATTTTTTTTATGTAAATCAATCTACGAATTAAAAATCCCCCAAAATCTAATCAAAGAAATTAACTTTGTGTTTCATACGCGGAACAACATCACTGGTACAAAATATATTTTTTATAGCGATTTTTTATATTTGTTAAAAAAATTTAGGGTTAAATATGTTTTTAGTCTCTATATTTTTGGGTGATTTTTGTTTTAGTCCATTTTCAAACTAAGGTACAATTTAGTCTTTCAATTTTAGAAAACTCTGGTTTTAGTCATTTTTACCAAATTTTTTTAACTTTATTTGCTGTTTCAAGCACGTTTCATTATAGCATTTGGATTGTTTACACTGTTTGACACATTTTTGCTTCAATGTTAACTGAGAAACGCATTTGAAACAACAAATAAAGTTAAAAAAATTTGGTAAAAAGGACTAAAACCAGAGTTTTCTAAAGTTGAAGGACTAAATTGTACCTTTTTTGAAAATGGATTAAAACCAAAATCGCCCAAAAGTATAGGGACTAAAAATATATTTAACCCAAAAATTTATCAGGTATAAAAAGTGATACGGTGAAATTCTAGTAATTATGAGAAACTTTTTTACACCGGTTGCAATAAAAATAAGTATAAAATATAAGGTAAACATCTTATTTTATAATTTTTATGAAACTTAAATAAATGTTTTTTTTTCAAATAAAATATTAGTTATTTCTGAAATTAATAATTTAAAATTATCGAATTCTGTAAAAAAATAAAAAAATATCCTTCTGCTACATCCCGTAAGTTTTCTACAATTATACCTTTTATTTATTTTATCTTCTCCTGAAGTCGTCCTATATATATCTTTATATATCTTAAGCATGTCTTCCCATTACCATACGTTCAATATTGATTTGTCTCATAATGTACTTGTGGTTTACTAGGTTTTCTTCATTGAATTTTCTCACCAAATTATTCATTGAAACATTGAATAGTGCACTCTTCAAATTTATATCAATTTTTTTAACATGTTTACGACAGTTTGATTTATTGAAAGAATAATAAAATTACAGTAATTTGTATATATGATCAAAATATAAAAATTTATTCCATTCATGTACAAGATTAAAATTCTAATTACACTTATTTGATATCCTCTTGTATTAGAAAATACGAGGAAATTAATTTGTGGTGGAAATAAAAAAGCAGGCAAATTGATTCTGCATGCGCATATCCATTGACCAAGAAAAAAAAAAGCAGAAAAATGGTGTTGCACAGATTAACTTTTATTTCCTGCCAAATTCATCATCAAAACATTTGACCCGCCATGATTGAAGCTGAGTGACAAAATTAAAGCAAAAAATTTCCTTTCAAGAGAAGAAAATTCAATCTAAGTTATGTAACATGTTGGTCGTGTTTCTGCACATATATTTCCTTTTGTGTTAATGTCACAAGTCATCTTTGCATGTTTCTTTGTTGCTCCAATTGCTTATGGTAGTAATTTTATATGAAAATTCTAATAAAGACTTTCCATAAAGAAAATAAAAATAATAATGATGATAATAATAATAATAATAATACGTGGCTAACTAGGGTTTGGTACATGCATGCACCAATTACCAACTAGAAGGGATGCATCTTAGAAATCTTCTAACTTTTCTTTCCATTTACCTTCTTTTACACGGCGGTATATTATTATTGTATGGTCATGGTCATGGTCATCACCACACATCATAGTCCAGATTATGTCATCCAATCACATTCAAATCCCATATATAGTGCAAACAATGACAAATGTGGAAAACTCAGTGATTTTTATGCTTATTTTACTTTTCCTAATCTTATAATATGAAATAAACTAATATTCCAATTTTATTTAGACTAAAAATGCGGACTCGTCTAATAATACAAAATAGGTACGTATAGACGACAAAAACTTAAGATTTAGATAATCTTTTTTGTTTTTAGTAAGGGAAAAAAATTACATTTAAAAAAAAAAATTAGTAATGCAGTTAATTAATTATGAAAAGTTTTGCTGACTCGGTCAAATTTATGTCTCATAAAAAATATGCTATATAAAATAAAAGAAATACTCTGATAAAGAAATTTTAGTTACATAGCCACAAGAAAAGGTAATAGAAAAACTACAGCTACAAAATACAAAGCTTTGTCCTCCTAACACATGTTTAATGAAAGTTGTGGAAGTAGTATATAGACGCAACACCACTAAAGCATACACTAATTAAACATTGTTGACTTTAATCGGAACCTAATTTCAATTGAGAATGGGTCATACTAAAAAAACAAGCACACAACACCACGTTATTATACGTGTTAAGTTTTGCATAACAACGATATTATAATATTATTTTTCAGTCTTTCAGACACTACGTGTTAATAATGACGCACTAGGACCACAACCTTTGTGCGAAATCAACTTCTTTTTGGATATTTAGGAACATCCCAAATTTTTCAATTAACATATTCAAAAGATAGACAGCAACCTCAGCAGCAAGTAATGCAGTTTCATAGTCGTCCACGCATTTCCATTTTGAAAATTCTACCATATGTTTGCTTACACAAAATATTCTCTGTTAAAACCCTATAAATACCTGACAAGAGCTCCAACCAGATTCATCAAATAAAATGGAGTTGTGGAAGATTTCATTTGGGATGTTGTGTGTGTTAGGGTTTGTGAGTGTGGGTGATGTAGCCTACGCTCAAGACTCACAAGCTGATTACTTGAACGAACACAACGCTGCAAGGTCACAGGTTCGTGTTGCAAACATTGTTTGGGACAATACAGTTGCTGCTTTCGCACAAAACTACGCCAATCAACGCAGAGGTGACTGCAATCTGATCCACTCTGGCGGTGGTGGGAAATATGGGGAGAATCTTGCAGGAAGCACCGGTGACCTAAGTGGGAAGGATGCTGTGAAATTGTGGGTGAATGAGAAATCAAAGTATGACTACAATTCCAACTCTTGTGTTGGTGGAGAGTGCAGACACTACACTCAGGTTGTTTGGAGGAACTCTGTACGCGTTGGATGTGCGAAAGTAAGATGCAACAATGGAGGCACTTTCATCGGTTGCAACTATGATCCTCCTGGCAACTATGTCGGTCAAAGACCCTATTAATCATTTACTTCTCTAAAGCTACCACTATTCACTGCTTCTATATTTCCAATAAATCACTATAACATGCAAGTACTGCATCTGCATGAATTTAGGTCTCCACCTTAGTAAATTCATGTAGTAACTTGTGTTGAAATTATAATAAAATGTTGTTTCTCCTACTACTTTATAACTTTTAATCACTGTGTGCTTCCATAGTTGATTTTAGAATAAAAAATAAAAACCTTTGATACCATGTAAAAGTAAAATGGTCAAAATAAATAATTTTATGTATTTATAAAGAAAGTGAAAATATTTATATTTAGATCATAATAATAAATATGCAAAAAGTTTTAATAATATATATATGTTCTACATTATATGGTGATTTTATAAAATTAAAATTAAAATGTTATTAAAATATTGTAGTCCTAAATCTTATCCCAACTCTTTTGACCAATTATTAAGATGTTACTGGTAAATCTAAGACTATCAATTAGAATAAGCAATACAGTCTCTGATTCAAAATCTCTTTTTGTCCCATCATTTTCATGTTGTTCTTCATACACCTCTTATAATCAATTTAAAATAATGTGACGATAATTAACACATATTTCATTTTGATAATTTTTTAACATAATATACATATAATTTTCTTATTAAATTTAGAGTACATCAATGCAAAAATAAAATAATAATAAATCAATAAAAAAAATAACATATGTACTGTGTCAAAATATTTTTTTTATAAAATATAGAAACTCATTATTTGTTACAAGTCCTTGATATACACAGTAAAATTAAAAATACTAGATATGAAAATACAAATAAAGGGATCTTCTATCTTTAGTCTTTTTTTAGGTGTATAAATTAATGGAATATCATAGACTTTAGATATAAGACAAGAATATCTTCTTCTTAAACATAAAATGTAATTCTTGAAATGATTTGTGGAAAAAATTTTGAGATGAAAATGTTCATACGCATAATATTATTATAAATATAAAGGGGAAATTTCAAACATCCACAGCAGTTTGAGAAGAGGAGAGATAAAACAGTAGAAAAAAAAAAGGCTATAAATACAATGTGACGCGATGAAAAAGAGTAAAAAGGATATTGCGGTGCTTTTAAAAACAAAAAGAAAATTATTGTGGTGCTTATGTGGTTCCACTATAATTGAGAAATGTCTTTATTTATTTTTGTGCATTTTTATTTAAATTGAAATAATACTATTATAATATAGAGTTCGAGTTTGGTAGACGTCATCTACACCACGTCAGCAAGCTATCTAGTTTTATGTCATCCACCTACGATGTTATGGTTTTGAAAATTTTAAAGTTGATGAATTAAAAATATCAATATCCAATGTGAAAAATCAAATACATTTATATTTGTTGGGTACCAAAGTCCCACACGATGAAAAAAAAAATTTGACATGAATTTATATACATAACATAACTTTATTAGTAAGAGATATTTTAGAATGGTAAAAAAAATAAATATGTGAGAATTTGACTTATATTGATAAGAGGTATTTTAAAATAGTATCAAACATAAATAATTAGAATTTTGACGTATATCAGATAATATTTGTGGAGATTTATTATTTTAAGTACTTGACTTATTATTAAATTATATTTTTAAATATTTTTACCTCAATATAACAGCTAATAATTATTGTGCTGTATTTATACTCTTTCAATCACGTAACTACAAAATAATTCCTACTAGCTGCTTCAAAACACATAAAAATCAGTAACTAATTATACACTGTTGATAATAACACCAACGTGTTTCTAAGAATTTATGATTTTCTTAATAACATTTGCAATATCTAGATATTTCTGCTCGACTGAAAACAGTCGAATAGACTTTGAATGCGAATCCATTGAACAAGAAACTACAAAGGTTAGTTCACTCAGTTAATTATCTTTCCTGGTGAATTCCTGAAATAAAAAAATAAATAAAAAATCCGATATCAAAATATAGCTAGGATTCATAATAGATCTGAAGTTTTTTATTTTAATGTTTCTGTCAAAATCTTATTTTTAATTATGGGCTAACGGAGAAAGATGTTCACAAACTATGAATCCCGTTATAAAATGAACAATATCTTAAATATAATAATAATTTCTAAAACAATATCATATCAAATTTAAGATTGAAAGAAACATAATCCACCTTAATCAAGGCAGAGACAAGGCGGCTTCTGTTTAATAAGACGAAAACGGATTTCATCATTTTATATTTATTTTAAAAAAAAATTAAAGAAAAAGTTTATTTTTATCTTTATTGGATTATACGTATATCGTATCCATGTTCCTAATATATCTTTTATCATTTCAATATTAATTAATTAAATTTTATAAAAAAATAAAAATCACGATAAAAAAAATATGAATTACAAAATATTTAATATTAAAATAATGTATCATTATTTTTTGATATCAAATATTTTAAAAATAATTATAATTATATACCTTCTAAATTAAAATATCAAATAAAATTCCAGAAAAACCAATATATAAATTAACTTTACAAATATTAATAAAACAAAATTAATAAAATTAAAAAATATTAAAAAAAATAAATATTTTAAATGTTTCTTACTTTCTTTCTTAAAATTTTAATGAAATCTGCTTTTATATGTTAATGATATTATAGTACAACATTTAAAAAAACAAAAAAAAATAAACTAATAATAATTGAAATTTAATATTGATTTTAATTTTTCGAACATTAATCTATATTAAATGGTAATAAAACAATGTTATTAAATTATTATATTATAGTAAATAAAAATGTTTTTATACAATTGTAGGGATAATTTTACACTTATAATAATGAGTTAAAAAACAAAATAATTATACAAAAAAAAAGTTTAATCATTTTAGTGTTCATAGTTTTTGGGTGGAAGTTGTAGATCGATTCTTTAATTTTTTTCTTTTTGTCCCAATAGGATTTTTATTTTTAAAAAAAATATGCAATTAGGTCATTTTTATTAGTATAATATTAACACTGTTAAAGAGAATGTCATGTTTTTCAAATTCTTATTTTAATTATTTTTATTTTTTAAAAGGATAACAAATTTGTCATGTGTCAAACTGACATTATGTCATCATGTGTTAATCACAATGTGACTTGGTAATAATAATCATATTATTTGTCATTGTACTTGTCTCAATTTGGTCTTGTATTTTTAATTTGTCTCTATTTAGTCTTAATTTTTTTAAAATTAAACAATTTCATCCCTCCCCAAATTAAAATGAAATTTAATTTGTATATAAATATTATAAAATATTTTGATTAAAATTGATATTTTTATTAAGTATTTTTTACAATATTAAGTTTATTTATATTTTACATTTGTTAACTATATAAATGTTAATTATGTTTTCTAAATATGTTTATAAGAGTTAAAAAAAATAATGACGTGAAATGTTGGTGTGAATTTTAAGTGAACAAGTTAATGACATAAAATCTCTTTTTTTTTTCAATACAAAATAGAAGAAAATTTTGTAAAAACTCTAATCAAAGGTTGTTGCTCTTTTTTTTTATTCTTTTCCACACTCTTCTACATCTTATTTTAATTCTTACTTTCACCACTTTTTTTTATCTTATAGGTATATTTAAAAAACATAATTAACATTTATATAATTAATTTAATATAAAATATAAATAAATTTAATCTTGTTAAAAATTTTAATAAAAATATTAATTTTAATAAAATATTTGTCTAATATTTATATACAAATTAAATTTTGTTTTAGTTTAGAAAGGGACTAAATTATTTAATTTAAAAAAATTTGAATTAAGACAAAATAAAAATACTAAATTAAAACTAGTACAATGACATGTAATAGGTAACATTACTATTATCACGTTACACTGCCACGTGATGTAATGTCAATTTAACATGTGGCAAAATTTTATTTTATATATATAATAAAAATAATTAAAAAAATATTTTAAAAAATGAAAAAAACATAAACTGTTACATCTCTTTAACAGCATTAGTATTGCACTAACAGAAAGGAATTTATTGCTTCAATATTTTAACACAAAGACCTAACTCAAAAAAAATAATTAAGGAACTGATTTGAGACTTTCAACAAAAATAGGATCTTGAAATGATTAATCCTATAAAAAATTATTAAAACAATATTTAACATGATAAAAATAAATAAATGAAAATATTAAAATAAGTGCAAAAATCAAATTTGTGATTTAAAAATAATTTGATAGATCATTTGACAGATGAAAAGAAACATATATAAATTAAATTAAAGGCTTGATAAGATATTTTTTTTTATAAACTAGTGAAACTGTTGTTGAGATATAATGAAAATTATTTTACCAAAACAAAAATTCTTCAAATATTTTGATGTGAAAAAGATAAATAAAAATATTAAAAAAATATATAAATTATTCAGTTGAAACATAAATACTATAATTAATAATATATGAAACATAAATGTGCAAATATTATGAAAAAAAGAAAGTATCTTGGATGTTATTAATAATACATTTTATCTTTGAGTACGTTATTTTAAGATGTGATTTACTAATGAATTCATATTTAAAAAAAAAATTAACCATGGTTTCATTTAATTGAATATGATCACTTTTAAAACTATACTTTGAGATTTTTTTTAGGATTAAATATGTTTTTAGTCCCTTAATTTCTAATGAAAATTAGAATGTCCCTTCTCAAAACTTTGACCTAATTTAGTTCCCGAATTTTAGAAATGTATGAGTTTAATCATTTTAACTAAATTTTATTAGGTTTATTTGATGTTTCATGATAGTATTGAGTTGTTTACATTTTGACACATTTCTGCTTCAATGTTAATTGAAAAACGTGTTTGAAACATCAAATAATGTTAACAAAATTTGGTTAAAATAAATAAATCTACGTGATACTAAAGATTGAGAACTAAATTGGTCTAAAGTTTTAAAGAGGGATTAATTCCAATTTTCACTAAAAGTTAATGAACCAAAAACATATTTAATTTTTTTTTATTACAAATCATATTTTTAAACAATTAACTTTTGATAAATATTTAAAAAATAAAGAAAGTAATCTCAAAATTTAAAATGAAAGTGACCATATGTTTGCAATGACAAATGACTTTTCTAAGTCAAGTACAGGGATATATTTAGGAGAGGGTCTCCTTTCGAACACATTATCACAAATAAATAAGTACATAGATAAAAAAGTAATGAAATACACACCAACATTTTGATAAAATTTGTGAAGACAAAACAAAGAAATTAAAAACACCAATTTTAAAAACCTTTAAATTCTAAAGATATTTTATATCATAAATAACCTAATTTAATTTTTAAAAATTATTTGATTATTTTATTTTCTGTTATTATAAATGTTTAATAAACATTACCTTTTATTATAAATATTTATAAATTGTTATTATAATTTAAAAAACGATACCAACAACTAGTCAAATAAAAAGGTCTCCATTCATAGATATGTATCTGATTTTTAAAAATCCCACATTAAAAAATCTGGTTATATATATATATATATATATATATATATATATATATATATATATATATATATAATTTTAAACAACTGACATTAAACAACCCTTATAATAAACATTCTAGATGCATTGCATGAACCCTCAATTTACCGTTGAACTTTGTTTGCAGTGTACTAGAGCCTAGTTTTTTTTTTCTTACTGTTAGACATTTGCAGATGGACTCGACCTTAGTTCATCTTAATCTTTTATTTATTTATTTTAATTTACTGTTGTACAAATAAGTCACATTTGATTGTTATATTATAGAAAAAACTTAAAACACGTGCTATTACATATTTTGTTCCTGTAAATACACAGAGAAGTCTATTCAATAGATTCAATTTCGCTGATATGGTCAGCACAATCCATAGACAGTTTCAAACTTTCAGAATCAAACCAGGGTTTATAGCCCTCCCACATAGCTCTTATAGTTTGGTGAATATTAACCATCTTTGGCCTTTGCTTTAGAGATGTCTTAACACAGTCACATGCAACTTCAAGAAGACGTAGGATTTTATCATCAAAACCCTTCCCCATTATAGAATCGTCAATGGCATCATAAAGTCAGCAGGATCAGTGAACAAGTTCTTACTGATATACTTCATCAAATGGTTATTAATATTGTCAGAAGAATCAGTCAATGGACTTAGTCTTTTCCCCGTTAAAAGTTCAAAAAGGATTATCCCAAAATCATAGACATCCTTCTCAGCATTACCCTTCACTCCAAGTCTATCAACCAAAAACATTTTCATCCTCACATGATCTTCAACCGTCTGGTTTAGGAATTTCGCCTTGCCAAAATTCGAAATTTTTGGCTCAAAGTTCTTGTCCAGCAAGACACACTCCGAATCTAAACTGAGGTGTACTATGTTGCACCCTTTGTGGAGCCAAGATAAACCTCTTGCAATCCCAATTGCAATGTGAATCCTCTCGGGCCATTCTAATTTTGTTGGTTGATGTCCCTCGTCAGATTGTAACCAATCACTGAGTCTTCCATTAGAAATGTACTCATACACCAAAACCCTTTCATGTTTCTCTATGCAGAATCCATGCAGTCGAACTATGTTTCTGTGCCTGTGTCTTCCCGGAATCATTATTTCAAGTAAGAATTTCCACTTGTACTTATCAGCATCATACAGTCTCTTAACTGCCAGAAAACACCTATTTGATACATTTGCCTTGTACATAATCCCTGTCTTTCCTATCCCCAACACGTTATCAATGCAAAAGTAATCCGTTGCCTTGCATAATCCCTCGAAGCTCATTCTAGTAATAAATCTCTCCAACAATATTGATAGCTGTAGATGATGAAATAACACTATACATCAGCCCGTATATCATGCGTGACAGTTAAATTTTGAAACGAGAGACAAACTGCAACTTAGAATTTATTTCTTAATTAATAAGAAAAGTGGTGTGAGACAACAGAAGTGTTTATGCCTCCCAAACAAAAATGACAGAATAAATAATTAATATATTCATTGCAATTATAAATCTTTGTGGCTTTTTTATGAAATAACTTGATAATTTGTTCATTTAATGTTTGTGACACACAACTGAAGAGAGAAAGAGAGAGAGAGAAAAAAAACCTCTTTGCTTCCTTGCTCATGAAAGACCAGTTCTTGTTCAGTGTTCTGCTTCTTGACTAGGGGATGAATAGCGTTACTCCTCCTCTTTTTGAATTCTGTCCAAGGTGCATAATAGTACTAGAAAGATACTAGAACAGAAGTAGCTGAGCAAGCAAAACCAACAATAAAACTATACCAGAACGATCTACCAAACAAGCTCTCATCACAATTTCCTAGTATTCCCCCACAGAGTCCACTATTATTTGCATAGCTCAAACTCACATTAAGATTGCTCACAAAAGCCGGAACTGACCCTTTCAACAAGTTGTTTGCAACACTAAAATCTCTCAGCCTGGGAAGCAACCCAAGATCTTGTGGGATTTGGCCTGTTAACTGGTTTCCATCAAGTAGAAGGGTAATTAAGCCTGACAAATTGGCAATACCCATTGGAATTTCACCAGAGAAATAGTTATTTGAGAGATCAAGTGTGGTCAGATATGGCAGCTTGGCTGATATATCGTTTGGGATATATCCAGAAAGCTCGTTGTGTGAGAGGATCAGAGTCTGCAACCATGTGAAATCTTCGATGCAACGAGGAAACTGGCCTTTCAGCCCCATGTTAGATAGCCATAGACTGATTACTCTATCTTCCACATAGTTGTTGCTGCATTCAACACCGCTGAATCTGCATATGCCACGTTCAGTGTTGCTCTCGAAATCCCAGCTAGATAAGAGATCAGAAGTGTCCATGTTCTTGATAGTTTGCAAGCAATAGATGTCACTTTCAGCACCAATTCTGGCCATAAAGAGACAGAATAATGAGCCAAAGAAAACAAGAGGATAATAATTTCTTGAGGTAGGCTTCATTTTTGTAGACATTTAGGAGTACAACAGAACTAGTAAAATGGACAAATTGAGTTCATATTTAAGTTTTCACTTTCTGCGGAAGTTTGCCTCTGTTGAAATCTCAAAGATCAACATGGGAATAAGTTGCTGTGTATTGTATTTTCCTAGTCATAGCAAAGACTTTCCAAACTATTGACTGCGTCAGAATTTCAGTTAATAAACTCATTCATGCATTGAAATTTCCTAGAAGTATATTTGATTTTTCTCATAAACACTGTGACTGTAGAACATTAATTAATTATACTGCTATATTTTGGCATTCTACATCAAAAATGTATAATTAGAGCCAGATTTCTCATATGAAAATGATTGATGTCACTGTTTCTGCTTATCCTTTAATTTTGTTTTTGTAAGTGGTTTTACTAATCCGGATTGTAGGACCAGGTAAGGCTAACTAATCAAACGAGCTTTATACAACTCACTCCTCAATAATAGAAAAAATAGTAGACGAAAATATTTTAATATTTAATTTTTATTCTTTGTTCTTACAATATATTTAAAAACATTTATATTTTGACTGAGTAATGGTATGATGATACATAAAATGATCATAAAAAATTAAATTTTGGTATTTATAAATAAAAAAAAGATAGTATAAAAAGAATGTAAAAAATTTATACGTGTTAAAGTATTTTGTTTTTCTATTTTGACACCTTAAAACACTGGCACAACATACTTTTTTTTCCTCTCTATACTTTTGTATTAATTTGAGATTAAGTTAAATTTAAAATTTATTTTTTAACCCGATATCATAATTATAAATTAAAATAAATAAAATTTATTATTTGTTCGACTTTGTTGCACTATCACAATATCTACTATTATTAATTGAAGATAGTGTTCTGTTTACTATCAAACACTATATATCAAACGTGCCATTAGTTCATACGTAAGATCTCAGATAAAACCATGGTGAAGGTGTAAGATGACGGAACACTGATATGACTTTTTCATTGTTTACGTAAATTGTACAAGTCTTCTATATTTTAAAATCACAACTAGTTTAGCATGAGTACTATAGAAATAGTTAACAAAATTAAAACCGCTAATAAAATGATAATCCTCAATGATACAGATAACTAATTTTAATGAAAACAACTTTGGCTCTAATTACAATTCTTCTTAGTATTTATAATATTAAAATATAGCAGTGGCTGATGTTTAAGCCATAGAGTGGCCAGCGTGGTGGCGAAAATTCAAATTGAAGTTCTAAAAAATTGGTAGGAGGTTTTATCCAATTTATTTATTGGTATTACGGGCCATAATATTTATAACATTGAGGGTGATAACCTAATTAACCTTAATTACTGGTTAATCTATTAAGATTCCTGCACTCCATCAAATTTCTTCAACAATCCTATCACTTTCGGAAATTATTGTCCCGAACACAATAAAGAATTCTGGATTTTTTTTTTCTCCGGAAGCGATCTACCCTTTTATTATGGAAATTTTTTTTTAAAAGGCTTCTTGATAGGATGGATGAGAAATTTGATAGGGTACAGAAAGCAATAGCCTTTGATAAAATGCTGATTAGGGCCTGTTTTGGTGACGTATTAGAAATTTTGTCTCATTAGCGGTTGAGTTTGCGGACTGATCCTTTATATATTTTTTATTTTTGAAAACGTGGTCCTCCACTTTGGTACCAAAATTCTAGTACATTGACGGGTTAAGACATATTTTGTCATGTCTAAAATTTTGTAATTCAAGCATTAAATAAACTGATTTTAACATTTCCAAAATCAAACTTCAGTTATGCTGTCTTAGGCTGAGGTGACTTGTTGTAAAATGATTTGGAAAAGAGTAATTAAATAAATTTAAAGGTAATTTTTTTGTTATTTTTTTTAGTAGATTTACAGATAATTGAGAATAAATTTAAAAATAAAATTATAAAAATTAATGTAGAATTTGATTTATATGATATATTTAAAAAATTTGTTTAATTAATAGAAATTAAAAATTATTAAAATATTCTTAGTTATTAAAGTAATATAAAATAATATTTATTAATGTTATATTTAATTATAAAAATGTTTATATAGAATAAAAAAATTAAAGTAATTATTAAAATAAATTTTTAAAAAGTAAAAAAATTATAATTTAGTAAAATAAATTTATTTTTAATAATAATAATATAGAATGAGAGTATGGCTGGATAAAATGAATTTATTTAATAAAGAGTGAATTATAAAGAGTGAATTTATTTAGTAAAATAAATTTAAAAATGAATTTATTTTTAATAATTAACTGCGTTTTAAGTTCTTCTCTTTTCTCAGTCTTTTCCATAAAAACAATTTCTCTTTCTCTGAAGACGCCACCCTCCTCCCCTTCAACCTCTCCTCCCCTATCCCCAACACCCTCTCTCTCACCATGCAGGTCACCCTCTCCGCCCACAGCCCCAACTCCCGCATCGGCGTCTACTACCACGCACTCCACCTCCACGCCTCCTACCGTAGCCAGCAGATCTCCCTCCCCACCGCCCTCCCCGACACCTACCAGGGCCACCACGACTTCACCGTCTGGTCGCCCTTCCTCTACGGTAACACCGTCCCCGTCGCGCCGTTTGTTCTCGCCTCCCTGCAGCAGGACCAGAATGCCGGCACCGTTATGGTCAAGAGTTGGGTCCCCATTTCCCTATCAGCTTCGTCTTCATCATCATCCACCATGGGATGCTCGCTGTATCCTTCCAACCTCCACCATCATCAAAATCGCATCAGCCATGCACAAGGGAGGAAGAATGTTGGGGGAACCGATTACTGCACACGCATTCTTCAAAGCTGGAACCGAATACAAGAACGTGGAACCGAATACGTTCTTCTCTGCAATTTCTTGATGGAGTGGAACCGGATACGCGTGATGGAACCGAATACAACTCCATCTTCATTTTCTTCTTACCATTACCACTGGAACCGGTTACCAGATTTGTGGAACAGAATACACGCCCATGACCACCTCTTCTTCAAGCGCCGCTGCTTCAGTAAACTTCATCTTCATCTCCGTTCTTCGTCTTGAATGGTTGTGTCAATGGCAGAGAATCTCGCTGCACACCGTAACTGCGAAGTTAACAAAATCACGAGGGCACACACGTAATTTCAGAAGAAATCAGCGCAAATCTCCTCGTTTCAGCGAGATGAAAAAAACAGCCCCATCTCGCAAATCACTGCATTTCGCCGTCGCAAAACCGCACAAACGAACAACTTCTCACTCTCAATTCATCGCTCGCATTCGCCTCTAAACAGTAAAATCTGTTAAAACGAACACTCTGCGTAAAGAAGCAAACTTGAAATCACTGCCAGAGAAAACAATTTTGATCACGTATCTATTATTCGAAATCTTTCCCCTGAGATGAAGTTGTTTTTGGGAATACAAATGCAAATCATAGAACAAGATGTTGTAATCACAAATCTTTGCTTTGTACCATCATCGGGTATTGTGATCATTTCAAAATCTTTGCTTTGTACCATCATCGGGTAATCACAGGATGATCCACAAGAAATGTGGCAAGATTCGATCCTAAAGCCGTCCAGCTCCGCCCCTGAGCTGCTGGGTCGGTTGGCAAGGTTAGCATCCTCTCGTCGCCGCTTAACCAAAGGCAAGATATCGCTTTCTTTGACACTGAGGCAAGAACTGCTGAGGTAATTGGAAGAATGTCTGCTGACACCACTCTCATTCAAGATTCCATTGGAGAAAAGGTATATCATACTCAAGATAATCTTAGCTGTTATTTTGTGTCATGATCTGCGTGCATGGCATTAACTAGTCTAGAAAATTTTAATAGTGATAATAAGGATTCAAAAACACTGGTAATGAGGAAGGTTAAACATCAAACTGTTGTTTGTGTAAAAGCAGTTTTGGTCCATTTTCTATATCTTATTAAAATGCATTTTCTGTGACATCTCGGAACAAGATATTCACATGCTTGAGTTAATCAAGGATGTCGATGGTGCTTTTTCTCAGCTTCTTCGCCTACAGAAAGGAGATAAGGAAGCGAAGGTAGTCAAACACTAATGATAATATAGATAGTCACAGATCTTCCACCCAGAAATAAGTTTCAATAAAACGTTCATCAGGTAGACACTCCCAGTCACATAGCTTTGCTCTTTCTCCTTCTCATCGAAGTGGTGTACACGAGTCTATATTCAGAAGATGGGTATGTTGAAAAAAGAATAGTTAATACTAAGAAGCCAATAAAGATTCTTTGAGACGTTTGACCTACTAAACAAGCCTGAAGTTCCTGTCCTAGTTCTCGGATACATTGCTGCGATTATACTTATACAAGGTCTTGTGGTCCCTATGTTTGGCTTTTTGATTTCCTCATCAATATCTATGTTCTTTGAACCTCCAGAAAAAACAGTGGAAATATTCTAGGTTCTCGACATTCTACACGTCGGTTTGAGTTCAGTTACCCTCGTGGCCATGATTGTGCAAAATCATTTCTTTAGAATTGCTGCGGGAAAATGAGTAGAAAGAATTCATCCACTAACATTTGAAAAAGTTTTGCATCAAGAAATCAATTGGTTTGATGATCCTGCAAATTCATGTTATTTTTACAGGTTCTTATACCGATCAACTAAGTAAACCATTCACTTTCCTGTAGTGCAGTTAGTGCAAGGGTATATCTACTGATTCTTCTACAGTGAAAAGTCTAGCTGGTGACACATTGGCTCTCATTGTGCAAAACTTATAAACAGTAATGGTTGGTCTATTTGTATCATTCGATGCTAATTGGATTCTTGTTTTCAAAATTCAGGCTGTCCCCCTTGGTCCTATTGCAAGGATTTCTTCACATGGAGTTTCTTAAAGGATTCCATGCAGATCCAAGTTTAGTGTTCCTTTCGATTTGATTAGAATTATGCATTATGGAATATGGATGGACATCAAGAGAATCTTGTCAGCTGTACAGGTTAAACGTGAAAGGGACAAGTCAGGTGGCAAATGATGTTGTTGGTAGCATCAGAACCATAGCAACATTTTGTGCTTTATCAAAGATAATGGACGTGTACAGGAAGAAATATCTAGAGCCGGAAAAACAAGGGGTTCAGTTGGGGCTTGTGAGCGGTGCAGGATTTGGTTTCTCTACTCTGGCTCTGTAATGCACAAATGCTACCTTTTTCTATATTGGATCGGTTCTCGTGCAACATGGGAAAGCAACTTTTTCACAGGGTTTTCAAAGGTGAAATAGGTCAACCAAAAACCTTATGCTCCCTCTTTATATGATGTTTATTTGATCTAGTTCTCACCACAAATTTTGAGCAGGTCTTTTTTTTTTAACCATCACAAGAATCAGCATTTCCCATAATAGTGCATTCGCCCCAAACACCAATAAAGCCAAAGATTATGCAGCTTCAATATTTAACATTCTTGATACTACACCTACCATTGACTCCAACAACAATGAAGGAAGAAATACTAGAAGTCATTGTTGGTGATATCGAACTTTCAAGAAGAGTACATATAAATAGGTGTGCATTGGATGCTTTAGCTGCGTGCACATTCTCTCTGCAGCAAAGCAAAGCAATTCCCTCTTTGCCATAAGCTACGTTGGCACGAATGCTTTCATTGAAAACAATAAGTTCTTGACCAACCAAATCCATTTGCTACCTTAACCAGCTTATGGTCTAAACAATTCTATATCTACTCCATCTAAGAGGCTAATTACAGTTGATTTTCCACTACCACTTTCTCCAACTAAACAATGTAACTACATCACATTTCTCATAGAAAGTTTATTTGTACAGCCTAAAAGCTTAATTACTAGAATATTTTAAAATGTGAATAAGGTCTAGTTGGGTAATTGAAACTGATGTTTTGAAGTTCGATATCACCAAGAATGACTTCTAGTGTTTCTACTCTCATTGTTGTTGGAGTCAATGGTAGGTGTATTATCAAGAATGTTAAATATTGAAGCTGTGGAATCTTTGGCTTTATTGGTGTCTGGGGCGAAGGCACTAGTCTGGGAAATGCCGATTCCTGTGATTGTTAAACAAAAAAGACCTGCTCAAAATTTGTGATGAGAACTAGATTAAATGAAGTATCATATAAAGAGGGAGCATAAGGTTTTTGGTTGACCTATTTCACCTTGAAAACCTCTGGAAAAGTTGTTTTCCCATGTTGCACGAGAACTGATCCAATAAAGTCAAAGATTCCGTAACTTCAATATTTAACATTCTTGATACTACACCTACTATTGACTCCAGCAGCAATGAGGGTAGAAACACTAGAATTCATTGTTGGTGATATCAAACTTTAGAAACACTAGAATTCATTGTTGGTGATATCGAACTTCAAAACATCAGTTTCAATTATCCAACTAGACCTCATTCACATTTTAAAATATTCTAGTAATTAAGCTTTTAGGCGGCTCATTCACATTTTAAAATATTCTAGTAATTAAGCTTTTAGACGGTACAAATAAACTTTTTATGAGAAATGTGATGTTGTTACACTGTTTAGTTGGAGGAAGTGACAGTGGAAAATCAACATTTTAAAATATTCTAGTAATTAAGCTTTTAGACGGTAAAAATAAACTTTTTATGAGAAATGTGATGTTGTTACATTGTTTAGTTGGAGGAAGTGACGGTGGAAAATCAACAGTGATCGCCTCTTAGATGGAGTGGATATAAAACTATTTAGGCCATAAGCTGGTTGAGATAGCAATAGCAAATGAATTTAGTTGGTCAATAACTTATTGTTTTTAATGAAAGTATTTGTGCCAACGTAGCTTATTGGAGAGAGGGAATTGTTTTCCTTTGCTGCAGGCAGCTAAAGCATCCAATGCACACCTATTTATATTTATATGTTCTCTTCTTGAAAAAAACAATTGATGCTACTTTCAATACAAAATCTTTAAGATAATAGATTTATGAATGTTTATTTTTACTGAACTTTTTCATCTTCAATCCAAAATCTTAACAAAATAGATTTGTGAATGTTTCTCTGTACTCAATTTGTTCATCTCTATTCGATATTTGATGTGAGATAGTTAGACCTACACTTAGTTTTTAATAGAGTTATGCCGAAAGACTCCAAAATCCTCTTGTTTGATAAGGCAACTAATGTACTTGATGTTGCTGTGTCAAAGAATGAAGTTCAAGATATCTAGACAGAATGAGTGTAAACAGAAGCTCAAGGTCTTACGACAATCAAAGATGCTGATGTAATTGCTGTAACGAAAAATAGGAGTTATCGAAAAGGAAAAACACGGTGGGTTGATGAAGATTACCGATGGAGCCTATAAGCATCATTTGTTGCTCTAAAAATGAGTGCATTGTTAATTTCCTATCCAGCACCATTGCTTAGAAAACGGTTGTTATGATAAAAGTTCTTAGAGACTTCATTATATCACTATATTGAGTTCTTGTACTGATAAAAGTAAAGCATGTCTATTTTAGAAAAGAGTAGTGATGTTTTATAATGCTACAAATTCGTAGTCCGATAGAAATTTTGCTGCATGTTATGCGAAGAACACAAATTAGCTAATATGTAAATTAAAAAAAAATAGTTTGTGATAATGGAAATGTATGATCGCAATATTAATCTCAACCCTCAAATGAAGAGACAAACAAATAAACTAATAATAAGAAGGCATACAGAATAAGAGAAGTTTTGCAGCACATATACATCTGCACTCCTAAAACATGTCAAAAAAACAAAACCCACAGAAGAAGTAATGAAAATTGAATTAAATAATCACCCGTTGCAAATTCTTGACATTCTAAAAGAACTTATATATAATAAGGGTCACAGCATACTTAAAAAAACACCAAAAGGGCAGCCGAGACAGCAAGAGTCAAGCCAATTATTAATGATGTGCAAGAAAAGGGCCTCCAAGCAGCTGTACCACAAAGCAAGGCTATATATTAAAGTTCATTCCTTTAATTATTAGACATTACAAGGAAACTAAGTCTACCCTCATAGTCATGTCTTGATTTCTAATCAATAGGATAAACGGTTTTAGTAGTGAAACAACTTCAAAGACAAAACTTAAGATATATATCAGGTGTTTCTAGTGTTGTCTCCAACAAGAATTAGAGTTTCATGACTCATCTACCTAATAAAAGTTATCAATAAATGGCATTATAGATTATCTAAGTAAAACTTTAGTTCTGATGAAAGAAGAAAATAAAATTGTTAAGTAGTTCTGTTCTAATTTCAATGGCTAAAAAAGTAAGCAAGTGTCAAAGGACTCACCACTTAGAAGTGTAGAGCCATTAGAATAAAACTGATAGTCATTGTACCACATAAAGCAATTAGATCCATAAATTTCCCATCTTCTTTTATTTCCAATGATAGTTCTGAAAGTGAGCAACTGAGCATCCAAGCACCTTCTGCAATCCTCCCTATTGATATCTCTGGTGCATTGAGCCATGCCATACCTCTTCCCACTTTTACTTGTATTCAGTACTGCTGTATGGAACATGAAGGACTTGTCTGGAGCCTCAGCTGCCACTCTACTCATGAAGGGAAGGCCTTCTGAGACCACAGACGGCTCATCAAAGTCAGTTTCATTTGTCACTGTCACACCTGTCTGCTGCATATCTCCGAAGAAGCTCTCATTTGAATAGCGTAGGAAACACCATCTAAACCAAATTGTAACATCATTCCTCATAGGACAGTCAGTTGGGGCTTCTCTGGTGGAATTAAGGGTGCAATCAGAACAATTGCTAGCAGATATGTCCCCTCTACATAACACTGTACCATAAACCCTGTTGGCCTTTTCTCCTACAACGTTTTGGTAAAAACCATGGTGTTCCACTACATTAGATACAAGAGAGTCCAACAAACTTCTCAGATTGGTCTGGAATGTGCTATCACTGTCAGAATAATCAGCTTCTGAGCATTGAGAACCTGATTTCATGTTGGTATCAGCAAGGCAAAAGGTATTTGGAAAGAGAAAAAGAAAGAAGATAGCACATGCCACAACCAAATACAATGTCTGCATCTCTTTGTAATCCTTTCTGTGGCAGACGAGGATGATGAGAAGCAATGAGAGTGTGTCACCAACCTTGCAAAATATTGAACTTTTATCCGTTGGCATAATATTGACCTTTTAAAAAACAGTTTTTTTAAGTGCAAGTGTGCAAAGTCAACTCTTGAGTGACAAGCAAATGATCATGTATAAAGTTGTACGCGACAATTTATTACAAGTCAATAATTTCTTAAACCTTTGTTTAGTGATTAACTAATCTATACTTATGAACCTCGGAAACACAAACTAAACGTTAATTAAGTAGTTGAATTTGTGGTGGATATCCATTCAGATTAGATTATTACAATCAAGATTAAGGAAGTCTTAAACTTAAACAAATCACAATCTAATTCTTGAACCGTGTCTTGATTCGAGTAGTATTTTTAGTGGAGTTAGGAACTTTGGCACTAAGTTCCAGAATTTGGGAGATATATCATTTGTTAAAAGAACTAGTGGAATTAACATTAGTATTGTTTTCGTATTAATTAAAGTAGTAATTTGTTCTGACAAGGTAAATATTAAATGAAAGTTTTTACATGTATAAAACATTAGCATTTGGATAAACATTGTGAAAAGGAGCATTCCACTTTGGCTAGAAATGATGTTATTGGTGACTCTAATGAGTAATAGTTCCGATTTCTAATCAATGAGATTTCTTTCCTAAAACTCATTAGATAATGAAAAGATGTACAACGACGGCACGCTCGTCAATTTTTATTTTTGAGTTGACGGAAAGAAACAATGGAAAGTAATTAGATACAACGTTGTCAACCATATAATCCACTTTCGATATTATTAAAGAGAAATTTTTATTGTTTATGTAATAAAGTGTATAACAGGTCTCATTACAATGAGAGAGAAAGATAAAACCCTAAAATGTGATTGTTTTAAGATGAATTTGACTTCAAAAATGAGACATTTGTGGGTTGGATTACTCTGTTTAAGAGCCCAAAAATGTTTCATCTTTGCTCCAAAGAAGCTCATGGTAGCCCAAAAAGGCCCCAAAGATCTCAAAGTCCACAATATGAATTATGCTATTTTTTTTCCTATAACATTTCCTAATAAATCTATCAATTAAGGAAACACTAAAACTATTAATTTTTAATTAAGATGTAAATTTTTAATTTATATTTTTAATAAATATATTCCATTTCATATTCTTTTACGTAAGTATTTTATTCAAATATGATATTTTTAACAAGTTTTTAGTTCAAATTTATCAAATAACTGTAATGGTTTGCCAGGTTGTCAAACTCAAAAAAATAAATTAATATAAATATTTTTTTACCTTTAAAAATTTGAAACTCATCAAGAATCTAAATAAAATCACTGGAGATTCAATTCGTAAAATTATAAAACTTTATCTATTATAAAATGGTTTTAAAAACTATAACTACGTATTTGGATAACATAATGATCTTTACTGAACAATAATTAAAATTTCCAACTTCGTAATGAAGGAAAAAAGTACCAAAAAACACAATAATAAAGTATGGTAATATAATTGCGGTAAATATGATCAAATTACGTTTTTTTTTTAAATAAATTCTTGATGTAAAATTATTTATTTAAATCATTTGAAGAACACTATCACAACAAATTTACATCATTTCAAAGAATTTACTTGGATTTATTTAAAGAATTTGGAAAACAAGTTAACACTTTTTTCTGGGTATAAAATCACAAAATTGTTGGGAGTTACTTACTTACATGGCAGTATTAGTATTGGGTCCCCATAGTTTAAGGAAAAACTTAGTCTTGAAGTTGAGAGATTATATAAAACATAGATGATAAAAAATGAAGATCAAATCTTGGCTTTCTTTTTAGTGAAGATCAAATCTTGTTATTCTTGATTATTATTATAGGTGATACAAGATTTTATAGCAGTATTCGTCGATATTTCAAAAGAATAATACACTAAAATATTTAAATTATTATTGATTTTATGTGTGTGGGTGAAGAATAGGAGTGATGTATTTGAAACACATTGATTGATGTTAAAGACATGGGATAGACTCCAACTATGTAAAGGAAATAGAATTATGTACTTTCTTTAATAAATTAAAGGCATCTTCAACCTTTTGAATAAACAGTTTAATTACTTCAACATGATGTGACCGACCAATATTCTTTGATCTTATCAGATTTTTGACACCTGTTACAGTTTTATTTTGGAAGTATATATATGTATTAATATTCGGAGTATGGTGAATATTTATTGTTGATTGAACTTAATTGGAGTCTTAAAATAAAATTAATTAATGGTTTTGCTAATTCATAACAATAAGTCTCAATTAATTCAGATAAGTTTCCTCTAGTTAGTATATTTAATCTGTAAAGTTGAAATCTCAAATTTTATATAAGATAAACATAACTTTTTAGCTTTTAAGTTAAGTGATGTTGTTGATTAAAGTAGGATGGTTTTGGCATGATATGATTAAGATATTGTTACTTTCTATATTTCGAGATCAAAGTATAATGGTGATTATATAAGGACGATCTATAAGTATAAGACATCTGTCAAACAAGAACAAAAACTGTCGAGTCACCAAGCAATGTAAAAATGTATGGAAATTGGCCACTTTGGAAATATGTTTCCATCTAATCACTTTCTCAAGCATATATTATATTATAATATCGATGGGTTGATTAGATTGTATATACATCTAGATGTTAATGGATAATTTATTTTTATTAAAAATTTAAAATATTCTGTAATAAAATATATGAATTAAATCACGTTTTCAGTGTCACCTTACAACAGTAACACATAACACTGTTATGCTGCTATTATTATGTTATAGTATTTCTTTTACGTGACAAAATCTTTCTATTTATAAAAAAATTTAAAAAATCACTAATTAACATGTAACTAGTTGTCAAAACGAATAATCTGGCTTGATCCGGCTCGGTCCATCACAAGTTAATTAATCACTTAGTGAGCCAATCCAATCTGACTCATTTATTAGCGAGCCAGGAAAATATGAATCCGACTCGACCCATCACGGGTTGATGGGTAAACGGGTTGGCTCACTAGTCCATTTAATTACAATATTTTTTAAATAAAAAAATTACAAACTTTCTGTATTCAAATTTAAACCAATTTCACTCAAAAAAAATGATGTTAAACTAAAAAAATTTTAAAATAATAATAAAAAGTACAATTTGGTATACATAGAGACAGAAGAGATTATTTTATTTTTTAGGGTTTCATAAATGAAAATAATAAATTATAAAAAAAAATTAGGTATGTGGGTTGGCGGACCAACCTAGCCCACTACGGGTTCAATCCGTATGAACCGGGTTTAAATCTGACCCACAAAAAAAATTTCAATTTTTTCAAATCCAACCCGACCCGAATTCGTTGTGAACCGGATTGACTTACAAATTATGACTCATCGGCTCTATGTATCATATAAGTTAGATTGTTAATATGGATCAAATTACATCAAATTTTAAGATTTATTAAAATTTGAGAACGTTTATACTTTTAAATAAATATAAAATGAATGAAGAGTTTAAACCTTTAATTCTTAACTTTTCTTGAATTTCATACCTATTTTCTATTTTTAAGCATACATTTATTACCTATTTTACCTTTAAAATTTGTTTGGTAGCCCATAAGGTGAGAGAAGATTACACTTATTTGAGTTTGAACTTAACTCGTCACAAAGAGTCAGGTTTCTGCTACATATTTACCTAACTTTTACAGATAATAAAGATATGAAATTAATATTTTATAAATTAAAAAATTAAGAACTACATAAAATATTGTTTACTAATTCATTTATATAAAAATCAATTTTAAGTTATAAAAAAATCATTTTATTTAACTTTATATTTTTATATTCTAAAAGTGATTAGGAAAAAGTTGGTCATATATGAACTTTGCTTTCAGCTTTTTGGAAGTTTAAAACTTTAATAGAAAATTAGGTGAGGAAATTACACTATCACCCCATTAAAGATTTTTAAACCTAACTTTGACCCGTTCTTCAGTTACCGGCATTTATCTTTTTGCCAAAGTTTTAAGTCCATTTAAATTTCTAGAAGAAGTATAAGTATATCTCTATTCTTTATAAAATAATTTTTTTTTTCAATTTTAATGGATAATTTTTACCTTCTATGTTTCTAAACTTAGCATGAGTACTTTTTCGTATAAAATGAACGGGTTTAATTTTTAAACATTTTTATTTCGTAAAATCCAAAATTATTATTTTTGGTTTCGTACTTTCGTATTAAACTAAAAAATATACATTTTGAAAAATAATTTTTAAAAAGTGTTATAGATGTCTGTGAGTATCATCTCGAATGATAACCCTCTGTTGAATATAGAAGTAAATAATGATTGTGATGATGATGAAAAAAGCAAAAATATCAGTTTTACGTTTTCTTAATAAATAAAATGAAAACTCGTTGATATTCCAAGGATTATTAAACATGTATTTAAGTCTTTTCCATTTAATATTATTTAATAAAAAATTAAATATGTTTTAATTGTTTTAACTTTAAGTTAAAATTGAAATTAATTTTTTTGTTTTAAACTTTGAAACAATTTAATTTTCAATATTTAGAATTAAATAAATTTAGTCACATGATGTTTTCAATATATTTCTCAATTAACAGTTAAAAAAATGTTAAATAGTATAAAACTCAAATAATATTATAAAATTTAAACGTGGAATAAATTTAAAAAATTTAATTAAAATAAGTATTTCTAAAATTAGAAACTAAAATTAGATCAAAATGATAAAGAGAGATTATTTTTAATTCTCAAAGTAAAAACTGAAAAACATATTTAACCTAATAAAAAATAATCATAAAATAATATATACGTGTGGAAGATAACATGATATCTGTTTGGTTAAAGATATATTTAAGGTTTCTTTTGGTTCTTTTTAACTACTTAGTAGTAAATCCTCAATAGAATTAATGAATGATTATTTACATTAAGTGGGAACTGAACAAATCTTCCATCTTAGTAAAGTTATTATTTGAAAAGTTTTAGTTGTCATCGTTTTCTCCAGTGTGACAGAAGCTTTAGCCATTGAAATATTAAAACAATAAAGTTCCTTTGGCCATATATCAATGTGATACAAATAGCTTCACATTTAAAAGAATTAATTAAATTTATAAAATTCGTCTGTGATTTTTACAGACAAGTTTATAAAAAATAAGTTTTCATTATAATAATAATTTTCAATAAACAGATGATTAAATCATGATGTTTAGGATAAGTAGAAGAAAGAAAGAAGCAAACAGCTCAAATCTTATCCATGTCTCTCTTTATTCTTTCCACAAAATCTAGTGTATCTACAGAAAGCCAATGAAAAACAAAAAGCAGAGTTGTGTATTTTAAATAAGGTATAATATATGTATGTATATACCCAAAAGAAAGTGTACCCAAAAAATAAGTAATACACATCTCTAATCCTCGCTTTAATTATTAATTATTAAAATAGATTTCAATAATTATAAATAACATAAGCTATATTTTACTTTTTTTTCAAGATCTAAAAATTAACCGCTAATTTTTCAACACAAATATATAATATGATTGTTCGATCAGAAAAAAAATCAGAAAATTGACCGGTCTACTACTACCATATAAAACGATCGAAAAGTCAAGTAGTTAGACTAAAATTAGAATTAATGTCAAAAGGATAGTTAATTAATATTCGGTGTATATTTATTGTTATATTAACTTTAACATAAAAAATGTCTTCGTAATCTATTAATTTAATTTTTGTCTGCTTGTTCTAAATTGGGTAAACCCTAAACCCATCGACAAAATAAAAAAGAGGATATTTTGAAACCTGACAGAGTTTAATTTAGCATGTTAAAGATGAAAAATTTGCAGTGGAAAACACTGTTAACTGTAGAAGGAGCATGCGTGAGAATATAATAGACCAAAAGTGAGGAACAGGAACCAGGAGATATTGGGAAAGACAACGTGATTTTGATTTTTCCCAGATTAAGCCAAACAATTGAATCAGATTCAGCAATTTTTTTCAACAGCCAGTTTGAGTTATATATAACTTCTGAGAAATTCCATAAAACTCTTAAATGTTTTCATCCGAATCCCCGACACACATGAGCCAGAAGAAGGAACATCTGAACTTTTGTCTTTGTGCCACGTTTCCATTTCCATGAGCAACCTTCGTCGTAAGTTGTGACTTGTTTTTGTGGGATGAGCAGTGCTACTATAAAGAACAGATTAAACCTAAAACTTTTCAACGATACCACTCATGCTCGTATATTTTGTTCTTTGCTTATTTGTATTTGTACAATTTAGTCATCAGTATTTCAGTATTTTTATATCATATACTTTAAACAATTTTTCCCTTTAAAACAATCTATATATTATAGGCAAGTTTATTAAATTTGAAAAAAATTATTTAAGAAGTAGATTAAAATTTTCTTCTAAAAGATTACCTAAATTTTAAAATAACCATATTAAATAAGCATGCATTTGTTTAATTTATTATATAATTATTGTTAGACTTAATAAATAAAATCATTCATTGAAATATAATTATGAATCAAATGTGATTTAATAAAATAAAAAGATTTATTAATAATTGTACACAAAATATAATACAACTTTAAATTTTATATTAAATACAACTTTAAAGTAATATAGTAGATAATCAAATTCCAAACAAATGAAAATTCATTATAATAGTTAGTGATATCAATATGTGTTTCTTAATTATGTATTTGTTATTTTACTTAATTGTTAGAAAACATTCTCATGCAACTTGAAAGGGATATATATATATATATATATATATATATATATATATATATATATATATATAGCCCATATATAAAGATAGAAGTTTGAATACTTTGCATAATATTTTAGCTGCAATCCAGCCATGGAGACATCATCCGGTAAGGGCGTTTTGGTTTCATCCAACCACACTATTGTAAAATACTTTTGTTCTATAATAATCTTCATATGAAAAACTTAATCTTGTAAGCACGACCACAGAAAGTGGTGCTGGTAGGAACCAAAAATAGTAGATGGATTACAGGCAATATGAAATCTCACGAAGAAAATAATTGTAGCTGCTGTACTAAAAGGTGTATCAGTTTATTATTTACATGTATGACCAACTATAAAGAGCTTTGTCTTTTGCATTAAAAAAATGAGAGCTTTATCCTAAGTATCCAATTTAAATTATTTTGTTGTTTGCTTTGCTGCATTAATAGCACTACTTTAAATTAAAATCTTGTCCTTTCCTTACACTCTTTTTGTGTGTTTCACTGTCGCACTGATGTTACTAACTGTTACTTATATACCACTGTTATTAAACTACTTTCATGTTATTATTTCAACTATAAATCACGTTTAATTAATTGTCTACTTTTCTCTCTTGAATGAGAAAATAGGTAAGATGATATATGATAGCTTTAGAATACAAAAATAAATGTCTCGCATAAGCATTGTTAACACAGTTCATGCTTGTCTCTATATAATGTCATTAAGTCATTCAGCTAAGTACAGATATATCCCTCAGTACTCACCATAGCTGAAACAAACTCTCATCAAATGAGTCCTCGAAGTTTAATATTTCTAGTTCTCAGCTTCATTGCCTTCAATCCTTCAAATGCAAAACAAGAACAACCTTTTTCAATCAATATTGATAATTTTCTGGACAAAATTTATCTGTGGGGAGGTGAAGCACAATCCCAGATACTTATTTCAGGCCCTTTGGTACTGGCTGGAGTTCTGTGCTTCATAGCCTCAGCTATATCTAGTGCCGGTGGAATAGGTGGGGGTGGTCTTTTTATACCTATATTATCTATTGTAGCTGGTTTAGACCTGAAAACTGCTTCAAGTCTCTCAGCTTTCATGGTTACAGGAGGGTCAATTGCAAACGTTATGTGCAATATGTGCATCACAAGTCTTAAATTTGGTGGCAAGTCATTGATTGACTATGACATAGCTCTTTCGTCAGAACCATGCATGTTGTTGGGAGTGAGTCTTGGAGTTATTTGTAACCTTGTATTCCCAGAGTGGTTGATCACAGTACTGTTTGCCATCTTTCTTGCATGGTCTACGTCAAAAACTTGCAGAAGTGGGTTGATGCTTTGGAAGTCTGAATCGGATCAGATAAAGAAAATTGGAGTTGACGAACTTGAGAAGGGGCTGCTAGAAAACGAGACTGTTGAAGAAAGGAAAGTGTTAGCAGTAGGACATGTGTACAAAGAAAATAATGAGCCAAAAGATGTTGAGGTGCCTGTTCCTCTTCTGTCTCCTCAAGGAAATAGGAAAGTGAAGATCCCTTGGTTGAAATTGATGGTCTTACTTTTGATCTGGTTCTCTTTTTTCTCTGTCTATCTTCTCCGTGGCAACAGATATGGACAGGTGAAGTGTCTTTCTTTGTTCTTCACTGATTCTAAAGTTTGCAAGAGTAAAATAAATGTTTTTAGTTATTAATAAAAAAATATTAATTGATGATATTTTGATATATTTACGAATTGTAAGAATTATTAAACTCAGATTATTTATTTATCTGCTAAATTGGGTAGCTCGAAGACTGCTTGTTTTCATCATAACTTTTTTAATAAAATAATAAATTTCTTAAACTCGCACTATGGAGTAGTGATTATTATAAAGGTGTTGTTAGGCACAGAAGAAGTACACCAAGTTCACCGAGTAAAAGTTTGGCCTTCTTATGTGCTATTTTTAGTTTCATGGTCCCTTCCATGATGGAAGAGTCGACACTGTAGATTTACTTATCAGATAATAAGACGAGCAATAATTTAAAAGCAATGATTATAAAATTCATAATTGTCAATCACATGACAATTATGATTGGATTATAGTAAAAGAAAAATTTTATTCAGTGTGTGCTTTAATGGAATTGTAGTAATATTTTCTTAATGCAAACATAATCGGTTGTTCAAAATATGCAGGGAGTCATTGAAATGGAGCCATGCGGTGTGGGATACTGGATTCTGTCATCGGTTCAAATACCTCTTGCTGTGGTTTTCACTGCTTGGATTGTATTTAGAAAAGAAAGCCTTAGAGACCGAACTCTTATGCAAGAGGTTCTTAAGCACCATAGATTGGAAAAGTAGTTTTTTCTTTACTAATCATCACTTACTTACACACTCTTTCATCTTCATTATGCTTACAGATAACTGACGTGAAGGTGGCAGCAGTCACCAAAAATAGACCATCAAATATACTTCTTTTTCCGTCAATGGCATTATTAGCAGGGATATTGGGTGGTGTCTTTGGAATTGGTGGTGGAATGCTGATTAGTCCACTTCTTCTTCAGGTTGGAATAAAACCTGAGGTAAGTTCACAAGCTTTGTTAAATGTTGTTTACACTGTGAAGTAAACTAGTTACTAGTATTTACCAGGCCATTTTTGTGTGTAGGTAACAGCAGCAACATGTTCTTTCATGGTTCTCTTTTCTGCTACAATGTCAGCATTGCAATATCTGCTGCTGGGAATGGAACATGTAGAAGCCGCACTAATCTTGGCCATAATGTGTTTTGTTGCATCACTTCTTGGGTTATTAGTGGTACAAAGAGCAATTAGGAAGTATGGAAGAGCCTCTATAATAGTTTTCTCGGTTAGTATAGTGATGTTTGTGAGTAATGTTCTAATGACTAGCTTCGGAGCCATAAAGGTTTGGACAGACTATGAATCAGGGGAATATATGGGGTTCAAACTACCCTGTTGAAAACAGTTTTGTTAGACCAGTTTGTGAATCCTTTCATGTCATCAATATCATAGGTAGTCATGAATCGAGAATAACCTTGGACCTTCTATTTCAAGACTGAGAAAGACAAATGTGCTACTTGACAAAGTAACCAGAGAGGATCCAAATCCTTATTTTGTATGACCACTATAGGGTATTCATAACAAATGTTAGAATTCGGGACATGGTTCAACTTTATGGTATTCTTATTTATATGCACGCGAAAGAACATATCAAAACTTCCTATGAATAGAAAGATGCCTAGTTCGTTTCATCTTTCTGACCAAAATAAATGGGCGAATACTATCCAAAAGGGAATAAAAATATTGAAGAGGTCATTAACTATTCAAGATCCAAATGAAAGAGTCCCAGAAAAGTTATCAAAATCTAGCCTCTACAACCAACGTTTTCTTCTCCATTTCATTAAAGCAAAAAACGATACAAAGTAAAGTAATCGGTGGATACGGCTAATAAATTTACTTTAAGTCTACCTTTAGTGACGTTTCCAAGTAATGTTCTAATCTTGGAGCCATAAAGTTTTGGAAAGACTATAAATCAGGGATATGGGGTTCAAACTACCCTGTTAAAAACAATTTCTTAATTGCGTAGTTATCAAGAATTACCTATTTCTGTTAAAATTACTTGAGTTTGTTGGGTCTTTATGTGTATAGCTACTGCTCTTAGGACTTTAATTGAACACTTTCTCATTCTGAGATCAATGGAATGGATAATTTCTCTCCTCTCTAACTTGTTAGAAACAGTTTTGTAGGATCATAGACAAAATCACCGGAGCAAACATATTTTTATACAGTAGTTAGAGTACATAAGTTG
Source organism: Vigna reflexopilosa (assembly GCA_027742785.1). Lineage (NCBI taxonomy): Eukaryota > Viridiplantae > Streptophyta > Magnoliopsida > Fabales > Fabaceae > Vigna > Vigna reflexopilosa. Next base: position 33,306,281 of record CM050926.1, on the reverse strand, counting down.
ATTAAAAAGATTTAATTCATTTTAAACCTTTATGTTCATCTTTTAAGGAGAACTTATTTAAACAAAGCATTCACCGAAAGCTGGTTGATTAGTTATCATAAAGTTGCCTCTATAATCAGTAAGACTTTTCTTCTACATTTCACAAATGCAAAAGCAATAGCACAAAAAGTGAAGATAAATTCCGTTTCTCCAAAAAAACAGTGTCTTTGACAAGTTATGCAACCGGTGGCCGGAGTACATGGTCCTGTGAGGTGTCAACAGCAGCAGGTGGTAAAAACTGCCACATGGCAACTCCTGGGTAGCTCATGAAGGGCACCAACTTTCTACCAACAACTTGTCCTGGTGCAGGAACTGCAGAAAGAAAGCTAGGTTGTGACTTAAAGGCCTCAATCTTCTGCTCAAGGTTATCTTTTTCTGTTTTTAGTTGCTGCTTCTCCTCACGAAGCTCATTCTTCTCAGCCTATACAAACACCAAAAGTATATACAGTCATAGGTAAGATTAACCATCATGTTAAACAAATGTGTGTTAAAAAGAATGTGATAGAATCAGACAAACAGTGTTGCTAGCATTTATCAAGTAAATGTGCATGCTAAGTATGAAATACCATGTTATGCAGTTACATTTACACACCTTCAGTTCATTGATTTTCCCTTGTAGATTCTTAATGGACTCTCGTAGCTTCTGAGCTTCCTCTCGTAACTGAGACACCGTTCGAACTGCATCACTTAATATAACAGCCTTTTCCATTTTGAGAGGCCTTGTAGGGTCCAGGACAGACCCCAGTTCCAAAAACCTTTAAACAGTGTTCAGAACAAGTCACGTCAGAGATATAGATCAAACAAGAAATACAAAAGAAAAATGCAGATAAGAGGACGATGAATGAAAAAAAAATGTAGTAGTAGAGATGCCTGTCATTGAGTCTATCCCTTCTCATTTTCTCTTTACATGCTTTGGAACCAGGTGACCTCAGACTGTAATAAGATTTTAAAGACAGACTGATGAGATGATTGAAGAAACAAATTATCTCTCATGAATAAAAGATAGATACATATATATAAGGAACAGACAATTGTGTTTGGTTTGATGCTAAGAATAATCAGAATTGATTTTGACAGTAAGTAAATTCGATTTTATAAAGATATAGATGTTTGCTTGTTAACCCATATAAATTGGTTTTGTTCCAAAATCTCAGTTTAACTAGAAATAATAAAAGGGTAATTTTTAGGTATAGAAGTGAAAATTTTAAACTAAATTTTAGAACAAACTTAGTGTCCAAACATGAATCATTTTAATTAAAAGATTTCGATTTTACAAACACTCAAAATCAATTTTGGAAAGTTATAATTCCTTATTTTATTATTATTATTGAGAAAAATATATAAAAATAAAATGCTTTCACCAGGATGATATTTTTCCTTTATATTTCTTCATTTTATTTATAGTTTCAAAGTTTATTTAAAATTTAAAAATATTCACATAATTATACACGAAAAAATTGTTAGTAACTATAGAATTTCACAAATGTTAACTGTGTAAACACTTAAAAAAAGAAAGGTCTGTAAATTATCAGTATAAAAATATTAATATTTCAATTTTTGACTAAGTGATTATACATGTCAAGTAGGGTCGATTTCAAAAGCCATGCTTCTTTAAAAATTAAGCATATAAAAACACAAGTTTTTCATATAAGTTTTTGGTAAAACCTTGAGCTATGACTTACATGCCCAAATGTCTCACACTGATATAAAAACCAAGAGCAAATGTAAAAGCAACTGTCCGAAGAAGCCAAAAAAATGATTTAAATCAAAGTCATTAAAAATTCTTATCTTAAATAGCATACCGTTTCTTTGACCCGTTTTCCTTGAAACCATCCGAAATTCCCAATGGGTCATCTACGTCCGCACTGCAAAAATGACCATTAAAAACTCACTTTTTGGGGAGGAAATTTTTAAATAACTTTAAAAATAAAAATAATTAAAAAACAGAAAGTTAAGTAAAAATACGTAAAATGTCGTCCACATTATTCATTGTTATGAGCAAAAACAATGAGAAAATGAAGAGGCAAATGTATCATCTACAACAGGTAGAAAAACATAAGTACAAGGTTGTGTTCCTTCAAAAAAGGACTGATACAATTGTAATGTAGCCAGTGGTGTAAATGTGCAAAGCAAGTGCAGCCTTTGCAAAAAAGTTGTTGATAGAAAAGAGAAGCATAAATGGTTGAAGTATGGAGTAATTAACCTGAAGGTGGGAGGAGGAGAGGAAGAAGACCAAGAGAAATTGGGTGGGTGAAGAGTGGGGAAAGAAATGCTGTCTAGATAATCATAATCCAACACCCAATCACTGTTACTCATCTCCACCCAAAAGGGTTGCCGGAGTTAGGAACAAATAAAGATGTGACGAACGATTTTCTGTATACAGAGAAAACAAAAATATATGGAAGAAGGTGGTGTTTGATACGAGAGACTCACATTGAGACATCGATACCCATCCAACTATCACTTCCCACCACAAACTCACATTCTCTTTTATTTTATTTATATTTCCCTCAAAAATATGCATAATAATATGTACTGGGGCTTTCCAATTTCACTGGCCCCACCATAAAAACATCAAAGGAGTTACCAACTTTACACTTCCTTTCTAAACATAAAATTCAAGCAATGACTCAAAATAAGTGTTTAGTTTTGAAATCACAATTTTGAGCTTAATATCAATACATCAATTAGGACCAACAAACATGGACAGCTTACGTCAAATTCATATCACCATTCAAAGATAGCATACTCGGTGGAGGTAAGTTTATTTTGCAAGAAATTGGCTCTTTGCAAACAAGTTCTAGTTCACGCTCTTTTGATCCTTATATTACAGAATCAGCTTATTTTAGTCTCTCAAATTTCATGCGTGCACTCTTTAATCTGTGACTACACGTACACTTACATTTTAATTTAGTCTATAATCTTAGATTACATTGACTAAACGGGTTAAAAAATATACTAATATAAACTAAGAAACATAACTTTTGAGTATAAACTAAAGATTGTGATTAACCGTTTTAAAGATAATCCTACCCACTCAACGATTAAGTCGCAATTTCACACAAAGAATACCTTGAAAATATTCATATGTATATTTCATTAGCAAAAGAACAAGTGAATTCACAACATCCAAGGGGAAGAGCAGCATGAAACCACAACAACCGGAAGTACAGAATGTAAAATTTGGCTGATACAAAAAAGCTGCGGATATAAGCATTAACCAAACTATACTTGAACTGGAACTCAAAATACAACATCACAAAAGGCTTTGACTCGGGGTTCCATCGGGCAGTGCAGGACCACAAGTGCATATTTAGCAACTTGCAACAGCAGAATATAGAATATCACACAGATGTTAACTATGCCAGTGAGACACGAGAGGACTGAGCAAGCCCATCTATCCTTTTCTTTATCTCTTCTGGATTCGCACCAACTACCTTGTCCACAACAGCACCGTTATTCAGCAGCAAAAATGTTGGCATTGCCTTTACATCCATTTTGGTGGCCACTTCCTGACCCCCACAAACAAATTCAATGTATTTAATTAGCATAATCAAACAATAACAAAATCTTTGGAGAAAATCACACAACACTTCAATTTTTGTTTCAATGCTCCAAGCATCAATATGATATCGCAAAAAGTATGCTATGATATCTAATCAGTCAATTACCAACATGAATAACATAGGTTCATTTTGATCAGCAGAATATATATATATATATATATATATATATATATATATATATATATATATATATATATATATAGACATATACATATATATAGTTCTTTGTTGAGTAGAAAAAACCCAAATGTTAAATAATGCTTCAAATCCATGTCAGTAATCAATATCTTAAGGATTATGGGAGCAAATAGAACGTACAAGGCAGGTAATGTTCTACTCTTTTTGATCCTACAAGAAGCTGAAGCTAAAAGCTAAAAGCACACGATGCTCATTAACACAACCAATTGTTGAACCATATTCCTGATCCACATGGCACTAGACAAAAAAAATTTTAGGATGCATATGGTAGGGAATTTTTTACCAAAGATATGAATTTCTCTTGAATGTCACTCAACTTTTTCATGTTTACTCGTTGAGTTACTTTAAAGATACTTGGATTCCTAATGCATATTACATATATTATACTATTCAATAAGTTGTTGTCAACTTGCCCCAACCAATAATGAGGTTAAACAACCCCGTACAAGATTATTGGTAGAATTCATTATGTACATTAATGATGGTACAATTTTCTTAATATCAGCAATCATCTTCTACAGGATTGGTTGACTCCGTTTTTACTTGAAGTTAAGCAACCCCATTCAACAAACATTTTACAAGAATCACATGGCGGTCCATAAATTATACTAACCTTGAACACGTTCCTCCATTTACTGCCCTATCCCAACCAACGATTATCCATTTAAAAATATAACATGGAAAAATAAAATCCCCACATTACGGCATCATTTGATCCATGATGATGACCTACCAAATGAAGAAAGGCTTGGATGTGGTGGTTGTCATGCATTTTTTGCATTTCTTTAGTGAGTGTGATTGGAGAGGAATGCTCATAAATACTTCAATTCACACTGATCAGAAAATTCTTGATATCAATCTCAAAAGAGATTACACCCCACATCACATTCATATATGCATAAAAACGTACCAGAAACAGAAAGTAGTAATTAACTAAAAGATACCATTTAACCTTTTTCTTTTTATAACAACTCGTCTTATACCAGGTTGTTCTACAATTTCTTCCTATCTTATTTACATTACATGAACTGTTGTCTGTTATTGAACCAATGCTGATGTGGTCACATATGTATGCATCTACCAAAATGTGTACCTAGAAACATTTTAAAAGGAATACAAGGCCCACAAGCATCAGGTTAGATGGGGGAGGGGGGGGTTTACCTTGACTTCATCAACATCAACTGTGAGAAACAGAAGATCCGGATAGCTTGAAGCCAGTTCATCAAAGACAGGGCCCATAGTCACCGAGGGTATGCACCATGAAGCAGTGAAGTGAGCAACAACCTATGTGGATCAATCCCAAAAAATACATAAAGCCATAAGTAAATTATTATATTCTAATTTTCTATCCACCAGGGTGAACAATAAAGAAAGCCAGCAATCCAAATTAAAACAAACTTAGAAAATCAAAATCCAAAAACCAAAGTGAACTTTGTAATTAACTTGAACCCCAAACACCCTTTTGCTCACTCTTTCCAGATCAGGGCGATAAAAAAAAATAAAAGATTCCAATTTTGGAAAAATAATGAGTATCTTACAGGAGAATTCTGAGTAGTGGCCTGGGTGACATAGAAATCCCATGACTGCAAAGAATCAATTACCACCACCCTTGATTTGTTCTGCTCTGAGACTTCCATCCTCTCACCCAATTGACTGTGCTCCAAAGGAGAGAACTTTGCAGCTTCCTTGTTCAGAGTTGAAGAATATATATTAATATGTACAAGAAGGGTTAGTTTAGATAAGATTGACTTTAATAATTTATCTTCAATGGATTAGGAAGACCCATCAAGTACCCTTCTCATCCCCAACTTGATTTACAAGACAAGAATCCTGGTCACAAAACAAACATGTTTAATTCAAAATAAAATATCTTTAAATAATGAGAATTTGTTTAGAATTAAAATAAGTTTTTCTTAAACAATTTTTGAAATAATTTTCCTTATTAAAATAGGTTTAAAATGATTTATTTTTAAAAGAAGTTAAATAAACTAACACTGAAAATATAAATCTATTTATTTTATTAAAAACCACTTTTTACAAAAAAAAAAATATACATGGAAAATGTATTTATTTAATTAAAAAAAATACAAACAAACACATAAAAAATAAAAATCTAGTTATTTTTTAAAATTAAGACATGCAAACTGAATATATGACATGCATAAATAATTCATAAAAGTGCGAAATGAGAAATATAGATGGAAGATAAAGGTTTTCAAGAAAAGCAATAAAAGAGATAAAAGAAAAAGATTTGAGAATATATTTTATATAGAAAATTCAATTGATAATTCATCATTCATCAATATATGGGTCCCCTGTTTTTGATTGAAGGTTTGATACATCAAACAACATAATCTGATTCCTTTCTCTTTTCCCATAGAAAAAAAAAGTGAGAGAAGTGTAAATAAATAAAAAGAACTGTACTTTCTTACCACAAATATCTTCTATAAAATTTTATTCTATTTCATTATATAAAAAGGTTCTAGAGCATCTGTTATTGCCTTGTCTACTAATTTATTATATAATTAAGAAAAACATTACCATAGAATATATTAATCTACTCATGTCTTATGAAACCTGATTATTATTTGGATTTTCTCTTCATCCTTGCGAAGATTATTACCATATTTTTCAATGGAGACAAGTGTGCTTATAGGAGTAAATAAGAATATATGATTTTAGGGGTACAGGAAGAAAACAATGAGGTGTGCAACGAAATACCCAACAAAATTAATAGGTTTTGGGCTTGGAGTGAGTTTGACGTTCAACCCACTGACATTATCAGTTAAATATTTTTATTGCTTAACTATTATGTGTAAAAATATTGAATAATCACTTATTATATTAATGTTGTGTGTGATTATTGTCTGATGAATTGTGTTTTTTAAGTTTTGTAATTTTTTTAATTGAAGTAAACATGCTTACTTTTTCAAAAATGCTTTTGTGTGAAAATATCTCTAATGGACATTTCGAAGTCAATAAGAGATATTTTTATTTTTTATGGAACATTTAAAATTATACCTTATTATTATCATATATTTTATCATTTAATCAGTTGTCGTTTTTAGGGAAGTACTTTTTACTATTTTATTTACACTAACTATTTAATCTCATTAGAAAAATATATTTTAAATCTCAGTATTTTTACTTTTCTCGAAAATATTAAAAATCGTATCTAGGTAAAAATTTATCATTATGTGAGCTAGACTATATTTATTATAATTTTTAGATTTTTACTCAATCTGAATACAAGATAATTAAAAATCAATTAAATAAAGGTTAGACATTAGGTTATGTTTTTTCTTTCTTTTTCTCTGTCTCTCACAAACACAAATTTTCTGATTGTTTTCTTTTTAAACGTATTCTCTATTATAGTTGTCCTCCAAAGGAGTTTTAATAGATTTATGAAATATGTTACTATTTTAAAAATATTTGTATCAATTTTAATCAAATAAACAACATTACAACACTCTGCATTCTTATTAATTCTCAAATTACTCTCCCTCGTATATATAATTGAAAACAAACAAGTAAACAAAACCCAAATATATAAATATATGTAGAGAGAGACTGTGTAGAAAGATTAAAAATTCATACCTAATGTATAAAATTATAGATATATGATGAGGAAATAAAACCAAATGAAAGATGTGAATATTTTAAAAATATTTTTAATCAAGTATAAATTTTAGCCAGAATAAAATAAATATCTATCTTATATTATAAATCTGGATTCTTATTAATTTATTTTTGGTTCTTGTTCATATATTTGATTTTTAAACTACTTATACCTTTTCCTTCTACCACTTTTAATATTTAGATTTAAATGTATATATTTTCAAAATTTTCAATAATTAAAAATAATCTTATTATTCCATGTAGGATAAATATGATTGTACTTTTTTTTATGAATTATATTGATTATTATATAATCTGTAGAAATAATAAATTTAATAATTGAAATATTGAGAAGTAGTGAGAGAAAGATATCAAGGTATTTTTAAATAAAGTAAAATATGGCCAACTTTTATTGGTGTGCTGAACGGTTGACCTTTTCCTCTCACTTATACCCTTTTCACCTTTTCTTTCTTTTTATCATTTATTTGTTTATATATAGATATGTATATATATATAAAGTTTTATGATCAGTTTTATTTACTTTTATATTTCTTCAAAACCCTAATCAGACATTCACTAACCCTAATTCTTCTTGTCCATGGCGCAGAAGCAGAAGCGTCCTTCCCCTCTGGATGAGCCACCCACGGCTTCTTCTTCAGATTCCGAGGAAGAAGAAACGCAAAATCCATCTTCTCTGCGGCATGGAAAAGAAGAGGAAGAAGCTTCGTCGGGAGAGGAGGATGAAGAATCCTCCGGAGAAGAGGCAGAGGATGACGATCTTCCACCACCTATCACCAAAATCAACCCTCCACCCGCTCCCACGAACCCTCATCCCGAATCCGCATCTTCTGATTCCGAAACAGAATCCGAATCAGAGACCGAGTCGGAAACTGAATCCACTCCTGCGAAGGCGGTGAAGCCTCTCGCGACCAAGCCCATGGACCAGGCACAAAAGCCCAAGGCCCTACCTTCTCCGGCGCCACCCAAACCGGCTCTGAAACGCGCCGCCGAGAACAGCAACGCCCACGTCCCACAGAAAAAGAAGAAATCCGGCGATTCTTCTTCTTCCCCTGCCGCTTCCGACGAAGAGATGGAGGAAGGGAAGAAGTCCGGCGATCAAATGAAGAAGTTTCAGAGGCTGTGGAGCGAGGAGGACGAACTCGCCATTCTGAAGGGCTTGGCTGAGTTCACCTCAAAAACAGGGCAGGACCCTCTTAAGTTTGCGGGTGGAAATGCTTTCCATGATTTCTTGAAGAAGTCGCTGCATGTGGATGTTACCAGCAACCAGCTTAAGGAGAAGGCTCGGAGACTGAAGAAGAAGTACGAGATCGCTGCAGTGAAAGGGAATAGCGCTGATGGCCTTATATTTTCAAAGCCGCACGATAAGAAAACGTTTGAATTGTCGAAAAAGGTTTGGGGAAGTGAGCAAAATGGTGGAGTGGCCAATGGATCAGTGGAAAAGCCCAAGGCTAACGGGAGTGCTGCTAAGAGTCCGAAGAAGAAGGAAACCGGTAGCAGGAATGTGGCTTCAGCCAAGAAAGCTAAACCTGAACCGAAACAGGAGACGGTGCCAGCGACGCGCATGGAGTTCAAAGAATCTGAAAAGATGCATATCGATCAAAAGCCTGTTAATTGTGAAGTGAGTATGTTTTTGCATGCAGTGTCCCACTTTAAAGAAGGTCTAGGTGTTTGTGGCTTGGACGAGGAGGATGTGAAGAAGGGGTTGGAATTGATTGGTGAATCGAAGAGGACAGAGTTGAGGGCAAAGTGGAAGAAATTACAACGTACTGAATTGGAACTGTTTGCTAATCGCTCAGAACTGATTGGGGAGCAAACTAAATTGATAGTTGAGGCACTTCAGTCGTCCAACCATTAGGATTCTCAATGTTGTTTGCTGTCTTTTTTTGGTACTGTCTCACATGTTCTGAGGATCTATCTCCTACGCATTAAAATTTTGTGACTATGGTATAGTCTTGATTCGGTAGTATAGTATGTTGTTTAGTTATTGGCTATATGAAAGTGTTCTTCTAAAGTTCTTTGCATATTTTGTGACAATCGTTTCTCGGGTTTAACAAAGTTCATTTTCAAACGGATCTTTTATAGTAGTATGATCTTTTGGGTGTTTAGTCTACTCTAAATTCATAAGTAATTGTGGATTGACTATGCTATTATCTTTTTATTCCTGTTTGTGACGTGCCAATGTGGCTCAAGACATGATGTTCATTTTGCGTTAAGAGACTGTTATCCCTGATGTTGCACCTTACAGCACCACTCATACACATATTGATGTTTCAACATAAACATGGCTTTCGAATGCACGTTAGCGGCTAAACAAACACCCAGTGACTTTTTTTTAATACATGTATGTTCAGGAAGGTATGATGTGTTTTATATTCATACCGTTAGTTAAATGATTTGGTGTTGTGCTTGTTATGTATTTTCTATGTTGATCATCGATTCATTAGTTGGAATCAAGGATTTATTAGTTTGAATCAAGGGATTTATTATAGGCCTTATATGGTAATGTTATTTCCTCTGTCATGATGAATTCTGTTTTTTAAATTCCATTGGGATGATAAGGACAATCCTCCTCTGATAATGCTTTTATCAAAGTGAAAATCTTATTACAGCAGCCGAGCATCGTTATTTTGAGTTGAGCACGTACAATTTTATTATTAATAATTACAATCTTCAATCCAAAAGCTATCAACCCAGAAAACTTGTCCTAACTTGTAAATTTCTAATTTTTTAATGATTACTGATGTCGAAGAGTTGTCTCTAAGTGCAGAGCTGTTTCTTTAATGTCTCTAAAGTGCAGAGTTGTTTCCTTAATGAGTGCAGGAATATGATTGTTTCCTGCTAACATTACATTCTTTGTTGGGAAAATCTTCAGTATAATTTTAGCAATTTGCATGAAATACTCTTTCAGAACTGATCGGTGTGAGTTTGGTTCCTGTGTTATTTCTCTTAGCATTTAGCTGTTTCCAACTTTCTTATTCAATATTGGGGCCAGAACAAGAATTCAAAACCATTTTATCTCTTTAAGCACAACCTTTTTGAATAGGTGTTTTAACAGGTTGTTGAAAGAGGTAGGTAGACAAGCGTTTTATTTCAATATCGTCACTTCCGTCCGTCCTTAGAGAAATATTCTTTTTAGCAATGAGCTGCTGTCTGAATTTATGTATTGCCTTTAATAGATTAAATCAAGAAAATATTATTATGTTTTTAATTCAACGCCTTAGTTACACGATATAAATTTAGCACTCTGGGTGTGATTATATAGAGGGCTGCCATAAATTCCACTAAGATTGGGCCAGTGGTGATTGATTTGGATAGATATGAAGATTTAAATTTCATTGCCATCCTTAAGAAGGTTGGGGGAGAATTGCAGGCTGCGATGGACAGACTAATTGAAGCTGAAAAGGGATGACTTCTATCAGATTTTGAAGTGGTGGTTGTGTGGTATCAGGTCTTATCTCTCTTCCTTGTGAGCCCTTTATAAAACGACAGTTAGCCTCCTTAGTGTTGGACTGAGTTTATCTGTTAAAATTCTTGAATCGCCAATAAAGGATGAAGATCTCTTTATGAGCCAAAAAACGGTTAGAATTTATTATTGATATAACGCAAAAGCCTTTGAAGGGCACGCTCCTTAGCAGCAACATCTGCCACAAAATAAGGAAAGATTCATAACGTTTAGATTAAGTGTTCTATCTGTCATTGCTGTATGTTGTAATCGTTGTAATGTGAAATAGAAGTTGCTGTTGCATTGAGAGTAATGATATTATTTACACATACTATTATTGAACTCACTCTCTTTAGATATCGAGGGATGATTCTGCTCCTATTTTTTTCCAAAGTAATACTTTTTCCACCATTCGAACAGTAAGAAAGTTCACAATCCGAAGAAATCTTTATAAACTTCTTTGTTTTTAGTTTGATTAAGTGCTGATATCCTGTGTATATTTTGGTTAGAAAGTTTGGTCAAAACCATTGACATACTTCTATATGAATCCCCTAACTCCAAATAATGAAGAGAGAAACAGACACTTAGTTCACGCAACAAATTAAGTTTTATTCTTTCCACACAGCATTTCCACTTACCATCACAAATAAAATCAAACTTATCATGACTTTAAATCTGATAAAGCATCCCAATGGCAACAATGCTCAACTAACTTTTTAGTTTGACAACTCAAATCTTGATATGAGGATGCCGTCATTGTCTGCATACAACCATTCTCCTTCCCGAATAAATGTTCCCCCAACGTAAACAGGGACATTCTTTTCCCCAGTGCCTTTTTTGTTGGATTTGAGTGGATTAGAAGCCAAGGCTCTGACGCCAATGCCGCATGCATTGATCTCATCCACATCTCTAACGCATCCATTCACCACAATTCCAGCCCACCCATTGCTATGTGCTATCTGTGCCAAATTCCCTCCCACCAAAGCACACCTCAAGCTTCCCCCTCCATCAACGACCAATACTCTTCCTTCCCCTTTGGTCTCAAGAAGTCCCCTCACCAACACGTTGTCCTCAAACACCTTCACAGTTACAATGGGACCAGAGAACGACGTGACCTGACCATAAACCTTGAACACCGGATGCAGCACCCTCAAATCACCATTTGCTACATGTGTTGTATTTGCATCAGTTAGATCAGCAGTAGGTACAGTAGTCATGTTAGGAACTCCTCCTGCACCAACATAGACCTTTACTTTCTGACAAAAATGGAATTCAATCGAGCTTAATGTGGATTTCTCCATGACCAAAACACCAACTACGTAGAAAAGTTAACTGCTGCAAAATGTTGGCAGAACACCATGACAACAATAAAGGCCATATTCTACATTACCTTCTTATTCTTCCACTTACGCTCAGAAACATCCTTTAACTAATGTTTCTCCATTTTCTTAAAAAGAAATTTCATCCTTAAAATGTTATTGCAACTGAGCTCATTAATTTACTAACAGTTCTATTTTTCAATCTCTCACACCAGGAATAAAACGTAATAACTAAAGAAAATGAGGACAGATAAAAAAAAAATTGACGGTTAAATTAAAAAAACAAATGCTGACTGACCTACATGTTAACCTCATATGCAACAAATTCAATTTCATAAAAAAAAAAGGCTGACAGATAAAAAAATTGGGAAAGACATATATGTTAGTGCCTGTCATGGAGGCAGTAGATTATAAGATCTCCCGGCTTCAGAGGGATAAATTGGAATTTTACAGTCATAAAGGGAGTTTTTTTCAAGAAAAAAAAAAGGATTTTTACAAACCCGATTGGAAAGTACAGTTGAATTGAAGATGTGGTAACTAAGAAGGGATGAAATGATGGAAGAAAACTGCAGTTGAAAGCAATAAAGAAGCGTTTAAAGTGAGAGGAGGAAAAGCTTACCGAGAGAGAAAGAATGAATCGGTGAAGTGAAGAGGGGAAGAGTGATAAATAGGGTGGGAAGAAAAGTCCAAAGTCTCTATCTTGGTGTTGGTGGCGCCTCTGCTGAGAAAGAAACATTGGGGTTTGAATGACTTGCGTGGAAAATTCGTACGACAAACTAATCAAAACAAGCTCATAGCCACAACTTTTAGCGCTCCCGGGAAGCCTCTGCGAAATGAGACCACCCATTTACATGATGACACAACCACCTCTCATTTTTTTATTCATTGATCTTCCTGTAAATAAATACTCTTATCTATTTAGTTTTTGCTTTTCTATTTCTTTACTTCCTTATATTCATCGTCATTTATTTTGTTCTCTAAAAAATTATACCTTTCACATCCTTCATTATTTAATCACCCATATATTCTTCTTCTTTTTTATTAATATACCACAAACTATATTATTTATAATTTATTATTTAATCACCCTTATATTCCTCTTTCCATCTATTCCACGAACCAATTATTTATTTCCATTTTTCATCTATAAAAAAGTATAGAGGCTGTCGTGTCTCCTTTTCTCTAAACGAATACCAATAATATATATATATATATATTATAAAAACGAAACTTGTATAGAATTAAAAAGAAAAACTGAAATATTTGTTTAATTTGAAAAATGTTAGGAGTGTTAGTGTGATTTATTTTATAAGTTAATATGTATTCAGAAACACTTGGGGTTAGGAGAAAAAAATTCATTCCTCCCTCGGTTATTATTTATTAGTCCCTCTCATCTAATTTTGGCTTCATTTAAGAAAAAAAATTGTAGATATTTCTTCAGTTTTTCATATAGGTTTATGTCTTCCTCTATGTTTCTATTTTAATTTTTCAGAACATATTTAATATATTAATCCAATTTTATTATTATTTTTTATAATTCTTTTTACATTCTTATTTGATATTTATATGATTAATTTTTTATTGATATTTGAAACTAAAGACATTTTTTTTTCTAAAAAATGATTTAATTAATATTTAATATAATAAATAAATAATTGTTTTTAATGAAAATGGAGATGAGAGACAAAAATTTATTATCCCTTAAATATAATACATGATGAAAATATGAAGATGACATAGTAAAATTAATTACTCAAATTCATCTTAGTCTCGTCTCCTTACTTATATATAAACAAGGACACTTAAGAAGTAGGTATTAATCAGTGAAACACACAAAAAAATGAAATAAAAAAAAAATGTACACTTGGTAGAACACTAGGTATAATCGCTCTGGTTTGGTAACAAAAGATGATCAAGTGCGTCTTACGCTTTGGCTGGCGCTTTCTTTTATCTTTTCTTCCTCTTTTCTGGTGGCTGTTGCAGAAACGTAATAGGGAACAGTGAATAATACATGGATGAAACACATGATGCCTCCTATGGATAGAAACGGGCGGCTGAACATCGCACAAGATTTTCTTGATCTTGAGTTTGCTAATGTGCCTATGATCAGCATCGACATCCCAACAGCTACCACAATCCTGCAAAGTTAATTCCATATATGTGAATCCTATAACAAATATAACTTTGATCTGTAACAGAAAAAAACATAAACTTAACAGTGAGAAGCAAATTAAGAAGGATGCGTGAAAGGGTGAGTTTACATGGCAAAGTCTGCAAAAGGGATTTGATTCAGGGATATTAAGCAAAAGGAAAAGACTTACCAAGAGAAAATGAGAAAAGCCACTGCTAATTGCCTGTTTGCCGAAGCTAATCGATATTGTTGTTTGGACCAAACACAAATGCAGCCACCAAGCAAGTGAGCAATTACATGGGCAAGTGCCAAGAGAGTGGCAGCTGCCAAACCTAGCTTGAAAGCATGATAGCTTGGATACCTACACTCAAATATCCACACCTTCATGTGCTTCTCCTGTTCATTCATCCCAAAAGCATCAGAGAGTCGTGTTAAACCCTTCAGTGTTCTCAACATTTATGAAACAGAAGAGCCTTTCTAATTAGAGTACCTTGTTTTGAGCTATTTCTGCCTCAATTCCAAGTATGCCAGCAACAACATCCAAGACCATGACAAGTATGCAGATAAGGAAGCCATAGTTTTTGGTCATGATTCCCTAATACAGTAGAAGCTCTAGAGAAGAGGACGAAGTAGGGCTATGCATATTTTATGGCACTGCACTATTTATACATATATGAGATCATACATATAATTGCACAAGTTTAACCAGTAGTTTTAAGTTGAAGTTCTAAATATGCAATTGCATTAAATAATCAGAGGAAATTCGTTATATATGTAGGGAGTTTACCTGATTTAAACATAATTGTCATTAGTGAACTATACATGTCTGCAAAAAAAACTATGTAATATTAAGGATGATAGTGATTCGTGAGATGAAAGCTGCCAATTTTTCATTACAATTTACTTTATTCTTCGTTTAATTGTCTTTCCCTTTCTATGATTCGTTCCATTGGGGGCAAGGAAAGCAGCCAACAAGTATTCCAAACGAACCTCTCTACTTTTACTTCAAAACTAGGCTTTTTTTAATTTCCTTCCTTATGATAACTTCTTCCTGTGGCAATAGTTTTGGTAAAAGGTAATTAATGCAACTAAACTCTGAAAAAGATTGTTCATGAAAGTAATGTGATTTATAGGTCCTTCATGTCTGGGAAAAGGCCTGATTTTGAAACAAGTTTTGCCCCAAAAGATAAAAACAATTGATTTCAAATCATCTTTCAATGCACTGTGTTGGCAATGTCTTGATTAGCAAACCACAAACTCTTTTTTTCTTATAATTCCGGATATCACTTATACTATGATCTTGACAAGACTTACAAGAGAAGATCATTTTTAAAAATATTTATGTATCAATTATTTATTTAATGTATTAAAAGTAAAAAGATTCTTTACTTCATGCAAATAACATTTTATTCTGTTAACATTTTCTGAAATTCACATTTTTCATCTGTTTCCTATAGTTATTTTTTGACACTATATCAATTAGCTAAGAAATAAGTAAAACACTTTAGTTCACAAACCTTGCAAGGATGAGTAACGGCTCTTGAAGTGATTATAATATTATATACTAACAATATTACAAATCATGCTTTGGATTTTCAAAGCTAGAAATCATTGAATACTGATGAAACCAAAGACAATCTAGAATATGGACATCTCCAAGAGCTCCTGTGGTTGCTCTATAAATTTATAATCATTGAAAGAATATATTAAGCAGTCCTAATCATTGTGACACAAATAATTAATTAAAGAAGGAAATGGTCCCAAGAATTCAACCTGTTTGCGTGAAGCTCATGTACAGATTACTGACTTTTGAGATAAAACAGTTGATAAATTTCTTAAGGGTTCTGAAAGCACCATATAAAGTTGTTTATTTTATTATATGACGTCGTCACCTGCTTATATTTCCTTGTTGATAAATTCAATTCCACATAGCAATATTTTATTTGAAATAAAAAATGATTGGATGGTAGTGATCCTTTTTAGTGCTTCCTCGTCCGTTGATTGTTCAAAGATCAGATAACCTTAAATGATATAAATTTGTTGGAGATTGCTTGAATCATGAATAATAAATGGAGATTCTCAAGTTATTATAAGGCTTCAAAATCAAACTACCATGTTTATGGCAATTCAATTACTGAAATCGGTATAATGCGTATTGTGTTGCACATAGAATATTTCTGTGTTAACAGTTTACTGAAAAGGAAAAAACAGCTTGCATATGAAGGAACTGTGTAGTTGAGGGACAAGATTCCTTGATTGTTTTCTTTCCTTTCGAATTGGAATGGTTATTGGTACGTGGAAATATTCTACACATTTCTTCTCCCAAAGCCTTTTGAGTAACGATTCTTTAAGAGCATAACGAAAAAAGAGACAGAATGTTTGAGGCTTGGCTTTCTCTCAAAAAGACCCTTCAGTGCAAGCCACAACCAAATCATGTTCATGATCCAAAGACTATTAGGCAACAAAAAGGTAATCAGAGAACAAAGTTGGGCAATCTTGAGAATTCAAATACCAAAGATTTCATCCATGGAAGCAATAGGCACTCTAAAAATCCCCTGAGTTTTAAAGGAGACATAGAGATCACTGGTCCCATAATCGACGAAATTACTCTTG
Organism: Vigna reflexopilosa; assembly: GCA_027742785.1. NCBI lineage: Eukaryota > Viridiplantae > Streptophyta > Magnoliopsida > Fabales > Fabaceae > Vigna > Vigna reflexopilosa. The sequence goes on along the minus strand of CM050926.1, from coordinate 33,289,334 downwards.
ATAGCTCAAACCATGAAACTAGTCGACGTTTTCCTTGTCCTCAAAACAATAGCAGCAATAAAGCTTCTCGCAGAACACGAAGGTCAGATACATCTTCGAGGATAGCATATCCTCTAGATCACAATGAAGCAAATGTTTTCTCTAATACAAGGACTTTGGTTCGGATGGATTCTGATGTCTTTTCATCATTGACATGTGATAAATGTGGCGAGAAATTAAAAAATCCTGTTGCTGTAGAAGCACACAATGTCTCCGATCATTCAGGTAATAATTAACAGAGTAATATTTCCTAGTTGGATTGAAGGGTCAAGCGTTTATGGGGCTTCTTCTTTCACAGTCTTGTGTTTTTGTTTTATTCATGTTATATATAACATACGATTTGAGCATACTAAAAGTCTTTAATCTATGGTTTCAAGGAAATAACGACAGAAAGAACTTCTGTATATATTATTTATGGAGAGGAAATGTTTGTATATAAATATACTTTGTTTTTGCAGTGATTGAGCTTGAGGAAGATTCGTCAAGACAGATCATAGAAACAATATGTGGAACAAGCTCGGTTTACTCTGAAAGCATGTTGGGTGAGATTGACTGCATCTTAAAGGTTGTGAATATACCAAAAACCTTTGCTCGCTTTGAGGAGTATAGAGAAAAGGTGAAGGAAAAGGCTGACAAACAAAAGAAGAAACACCCTCGTTGTGTGGCTGATGGAAACGAACTTTTGAGGTTCCACGGTACAACCATTGCATGTTCTCTGGGCATAAACAGCTGTTATAGGCTGTGTACTTTAGACTATTGTGGTATATGTCAAATTCTGAGACATGGGTTCTCGACGAACAAGGAATTCAAAGGTGCATTGGGGGTTTACACAACTTCCACAAGTGGGAAAGCCTTTGAATCCATTTCCATAATGACATCCCATGAGAGACCATTTTCTAGAAAGTCCATCATAGTGTGCAGAGTAATAGCTGGGAGAATTTGTAGCCCTCTTGAAGAAATTGAAGAAAGGGGTGATTCATTGACAGAAAAGATAAATGGACATTCAGATGTTGAGGAACTGTACGTGTTAAATCCCAGAGCCCTTCTTCCTTGCTTTGTGGTAATCTACAAACAGCAAACAGCCAAGTTTAGAAGGGTCGGCCCAAGCTTAAGGATAGGTAGCTTTTAACAACACCAACAAGCTTTACCTCTTTCACTAGTCATTCTTCTGTCAGGGTCAGGGTAGTTATTCTTCACACATATTTTAGTTATTATACCTTTCATATTTATTTCCTCCTTTGTATAAAATAAATCAACATAAATATAGAAAAAAAATACTAATAGTATTTAAACGTAATTAATTCCATTTAATTCGTTAATCATATTATTATAATATAAAATATTATTCTTTACTGATAAATTAATTAAAAAAACTCGTATAACTTAGTTCGCATGACTTGATTTACTCTTGGAATTACATATGTATAATTATATAATATGAGATTAATTGATTTAAATATAATAGGTATTAATAAAATATTTTTTTATCCGTTAATATTGAGATTTCTTTTATTGGAAGACGTGTAATCTACACCTAACATTACTTTTGTTATTATTTTTTAATAAATATAAAAATTCATTTTTGTTATCACTATTCTATTTTTCAGTGGGTTATTAAATAATGGTTATTGGTGTCAAATAATATTTTTACTTTTGATTAATGATTGGAAAAAAAATGCGTGTCAAAAGTGATAATTACATTTGCAGGATATTCTATTATGGTGTTAACATTTTAAAAGGATTTGTTCAAAAATGAAGAACATAATAAAACATTTTACAATTTTTTAATAAAACATTTATTTGAAAAAACATGATCAATTAAAAGGTTTTACAGAAAAAAAAAAAAACCACCCACTTTCAATATATTTGCACTATAATCGATTTATTGAGAATATTTTATAACAACAATAGTAAACAAATAATAAATTTAAATATTTTATTAATCTCTTATTTATTATCCAATTTAAACAATTTATTTGAATTTTTTCTTTTTCACCTCTCATATTTTTCATGAAACCATCCCCCAGAAAGCATGGGTGCCAAATTCTGTACCAACGGGTCCCTTCACATACGAGGTGGTCGGTGCTATCTGTTACGAAAAAGTGGTGTGTAGGTTTTTTGGGTCCATTATAGAATTGAAAGGCCCACAATGGGAGTTGAATGGGAGGCAGTATACGGATGAAAATGGGCTCGGGAGGGGTGAGCGAGTGGGCTCAAAGCGATGGATATTCCATAGCGTGTTAGGTAGTGAAGCCCATCGATTCAATTAATGAGATGGAGCTCCCGGTATCTTTGTTTTGTTGACCATGACTTAAGAGTAGTTACGTTGTAAAGGGCGGTGCCCAAAAAGCGTTCCCAAATTAATACATGTATCAATGTCTCTCAACAAAAAAATCGGCAACTGGACCTAATTTCAACCTAGGAAACAAAAAATAAAAAAGCTATGGTTTGTGTGACTTTTTGATAATCCAAAGGACAAAATAAAAAATTAATAGAAAAGAAAATAGAGATTAGTAGGATAAGAAGAGTGTGAGTTGTATACGCGTATTGTTATGGAGTTGTTGTATATATAAGAAGAGGAAATGGCGTGCGATTGACACATTATTTTGCAAATTGTGCGGCAAGTGTCTTATCTCATCTTCTCTCAAATCGAAGGCACCTCTTCTAAGGTGAAGGGGAAGGGTATGTAAGTGTATTGTTCTGTCTTTTTCTTTTACTATATCGTTAGATCTGAGCTTTCTTTCATCTTTCGCTACATCAATTTATTCCTCAGATTGCGTACTATCATTAATTCTTGTTACTTCGCGATTCGACTAATCTGTCTGTTGATTGCTACTGTTGTTGATTGAAACTTAACCCTTTCAGATTCACCACCTCCCTCATGTCACTCTTTCTTTTGAAACTGCTTCAGTTTTCTTACGATTCGATCTGTTTCGGACTCACTTAACTATCATGCAACCCTATCAATCATACCTTGTTGAAATTGACAATTATACTCTGATTTCTTTGCTGTCGAGTAGATGTCACTCTTACAGATATTTTTGTATTAGTTTAGTGTTGTCAGAATTGGGAAAGAAGAAAGATCTACGTTTCTTTTAGTTGTAAAGTAGACTTGCATCGTGAAATAGGAGGAAAGGGGCTCGTCTTGCTTTTTTGTCTCTGGAAGTTTTGTTGTTTTTGTCGAGGGTTGCTATTCTCTTTTCGTTTCATCTGTAGTCAGATTGAAATCATGAATTTGCCTTTGTTTGTGAGGTTATCAAGTGTTGAGGGTTTTAAATCGCGAGTATAGCCATTGTTTGTTGCGATCTTGGATATTGTTGAAAATTGGCGATGGCCGAAATTTGCGATGCTCTTGCGGATAGTACAAGAACCTTAGATGTTGTAGCCAAAGCCATACTTGCGGACTGTTATTTAAAACCTAGGTAGCTTTGCCTTTGGCATCTTTGAATTTGCACTCATGGCTTGATTTGGTGAGGGCACTGTCTTATGGCACTTATTCCCTTTTTAAGGATTATTAGGCGAGAGTCTAAATTTTGTTTGAGGGAAGGCGAAAGACAAATTTACCAAGACTTTCCCAGTAGATTCTGAACTGATATTTGAGGATGATTTCAGGAAGTTCTCTTCCAGTCACGTTGTAGCTGTTAAGTGATATTAAAAACCCATCGAATATTTTCTAGAAGCCAAAAAATAGTTAGTATGTCTACGTGATTGTGTAGAACAGGGAAACCAAAAAACACACTGGGAAGGATGGGATTTGGATTGCTATACGAATGTCATTTTTTAATTCTTATATTACATGGCACTTACATAGAGTAAAAATTTTACTGGTGTTTTCCATGACTTGCAGCTTCAGGGGTTTGGAAAAGGTTGATATTGAAGCCATGGTTCTTGACTCCATACTGTCTTCTCCTCGACTGAAGTCTCCCTCTTTCAGGAGGCAGTTTACAAAGGATGAACTGGGTAGTTGGTCCACACTTGTGCAGAGGCATCGCTTCCTCTTATCTGCTCTTGTTCTGCTAACTCTTCTCTGTACTGTTTATCTTTACTTTGCTGTCACTTTGGGGGCCAGCGGCACCTGTTCTGGATTGACTGGAGCTCAGAAAGCTTCTTGCCATATGGAACTTGTTAAGGATACTGTGGCCAAGGGTAAACTGAAAATTCTTTGATATTTCAAATATAATTATAATGGAATATTTTTTTCTTGACTTTTTCCCGAGTATAGGTGACATGAAATCCAATTACGGTCTCCGGCTGCAGTATTGTGACTGTGATATGTATACATACTATTTATCTTGGTATTTGTGAGTCAAAATGTAGAATACATGTAGAATGCAATTTCTTAGATATATTATATATTGATTTTAGTAATTGCTTTATTGACATAAATCTTAGGGCATCGTGGTTGGTAAATGAAGTTTGAGACTGCGTATGCGTAAATTATTATGGGCGGCTGGAAGCCTCATATTTGTTATATTACTGAATTTATATTAAATTTTGTTAGTCATATTTGTTTATCATTACCGCTGAAACTGCATTTGTTTTAACTTGCATAGAGCTATTGCCAAAAAAAGTAAAGGTTCAGAATATTATTATTAACATTATAAAATGAAGTGTGGGTTTGAACAAGTGCTGAAAATGTTTCAATAATTAATTAGTTTTGTTTGGGTAAATTTGCCGTATGATCTTAGTGTGTAACAAAAATTTAGTTTTTCGAACAAGGGTTTCTGAAGTATACAAGCTAAAAGTTACAAATTACAAATTTTTAGATTTATGAAAGCAGGTTTTGTTACCTAAGAAAATGTTATTCTAATTTTGAGTTAGTCTCAAACAAATTAAAATTTAGTTATAAAGTCTTTTTTTTATTTTCTTGAAGTAAAGGTGAAATCTTGAAATTTCAGTTATCGATACAAAATTATTCTATCCGAAAATTATTCACAATACATTACTATTTCCAAAGACTGGCATAAGAGCTAAAATAAAAAATTGCAACAGTTTATACGTGGTCTTGAATCTTGAGGCTGAAAGAAAATATAAAAGAAAAATATATCTTGACATCACTATTAATTAAATACATATATTATATAATTACATTTTTAATAAAATATTAAATTTGATAAAATGTTATTTTATATGGTGGTAGAGTGAAGAAAAGAAATAATGATGGGAATGAATCACAACTGAATATAAAACTGGAGGGGAAGTTAAGAACTACACTGGTGAGGTGCATCCTTAGGTAAACACTATCAAAGTAACACATTACAGACTGTTATGATATCATGATGGAAACCTGGTTCCATGTGTTTGTCCAAATAATGATTTTTCTTTAGTGTGCAATTGAAATATATTTATGGTAAAAATAAAAAATATAAAAAAGAATAAGTAAAAACTAGGGGTTGTAGTTAGTAGTGAGTGTAGGCCGACAAGAGCGGTGGGTGGTGTGATTAACAGGAAAGTGATGGATGGATCATTAAATAGGAAGTGATGTTATTGTGGAAATGAGTGAGAATAATTTAGCCACCTATTAATCAAATTAAACACATCACATGATTACCCGTGTGCTGATGGAGTTCGTTGCTTTCTTCCTAGTTCTTATTAATTAGTAAAAAACGAGTGATGTGTATAATATAAGATCCATTTGAGAATTTGAAATGATCAATAGATTGAAGATGATGACCTAACATGTCATAAAATAGAATAAATTCATCTTTCGATTCATATTTTTAAGCATGATGCAGAGTACTACTCCTTGTATTTGTTATGGTATGCCAAATCATGCATGGATTGATTGAAAATAAAAAAAATTAATAGCAAGTAATCCGTATCAATGGCGTGAGTTGGTATTCACGTCCTAGTACTAATAATGACGTTGAAAATGATGATACCCCACAACGAAATTAAGTAATTTAAGGCACAAGTTAGGTTATTATTATTATTATTATTTAAAACCAGTGAACCAGGTCAATAGATTTGTGAATTAGTTGGTCAAAGTAAGTTACAACCCCAAAAATTGGTGGCATGAGTAACGGAAAAAGGGAAGTTCACTTTGAATTCTGGCTCACTTTATTATATGTTCTGTGTTTCTAGAATTGCTTCCAAACATGTCTCCATTTTTTATTCGGTGGCCAAACACAACTTGTGAAAAGTCTTTTCTTAAACTATTCATAGAAATTCAAATTAGATAACAAAACAAGTTTACAATAATTTATTACACCTAAACAGCTAAACTAGATTCCTTGGTATGAAAAGTGATGCCAAGTATAGCAGATTCAATTTTAATGTCACAAATTTCTTTTAATACAATCTCTCCTTTGTTACTATACTATTATTTTAATTATTACGCTGTTTGCACTATTTTTTTTAGTTTTAATAAATTAATTAATCAATCCTTTACCCTATCTTTTGTGTTGACTTCTATTATTTTCGTCCAGTGTTATCAACTTCTTTGCCTAATGTTACCAATATTTTCCTTTATTTACTTTTGCAGAAAACACCAACATGCTCGCTTCCTTTATTGACTATGATCAGAAAAAACAACCTTTTAACCTTTTCTGTTCACATAATTCGTCTCTGTTTTGTTTTTTTTTTTGGTTACTAATGATTCTTTTTGTTCCACGAACTTCCCTATTCTGATTGGTGTTTTGTCATTTACAGACACGCCACCCAAACTTCCTAATCCTTAAATGCATCTTTGGCATGCATACTCATTAATGCTGGAACAATGGAGTGTGATCTTGAAGTGAATACCATAATGGAGATAAAACTTTCATAATCAGCGATGTGAAACTCTTTATTTTATTCTATATTTTGAATGAAACGGTTGGTGACTAACTAGCATGCGCATGGTCTTTACTCCCAACAGCATGAGAAATAGACACTTAACATTTAATTACAGCTTAAAGTGTGGCAGGCATGTGGACCTGCTTGCTTCACCCTTCCTGTCATCATGCTCTGCACGAACTGCATCATCACCTATGTCTTTCCCTTCTTACAAACATCACCCCCATCATATATTTTCTTAAAATATCTTCTGCTTCAGCCTTTCTTCTATCATCATCACATGTATTCTTCTGTGGGTATATTTGCTCTTTCCTGTTACGAGTGACAGAATGTCACACCAGGAGAAAAATAAAGAAAAATTATCAGTATTTTAAAAATATATGTTAAAGTATCATTGTTCCTTGTTAAAATTATGAGGTATCTTTTTCTCCTTATACTGTCTAATATAGCAGAACATACACATGTTCTCTGAAAAATGTTATTTTGTTTATTTTCCTGAAAATTGTATGCCTTATTTTGTACTTTCATACACTATTTTACTTTCTTTGGTAAAGAAATCAAACAGTTTTCAATACTTCTGCTTCTGCTTTGCAGAATATTCTTTCACCTTTCTCCCGTGAATTTAGCAACTTTTTTGGTTACACTTGGTCATAAATGTGGAAGTGAAAGTTATATTTTGCGACTTTCCATGGGTACACATGCTTTTTAGCTCATAGCACGACTTTGCTACACTATAGCAGTATGGAGGTAACTCCATCTCCATCTCCATCTCCATCAAACATGTCCCTGCTGTGTTCTGCTGCTCATTTCATGGAGATGGAATGTGATGATGGTCCTGAAACACCTAACTTGAAACCCCACATTGAAAAGTTTCTCGAAGGAATTCGTTTCTGGACTTGGTCTGAGCTCGTTGAAGCATTGAAACAGTGTCAAGACTTATTTTCTTTCAGAGGTTATTTGGCCATTCTGGACAGAATTATGGATCACTTGATAGAGAGGCTGGCATCACCAGGCATTACCAGTCCAAATACATGTTCCTCCAACAGATCCAGCTTCCAGTTTTCTTGTGATACAAGCAGCAATAACAGCCTCAGAAATAACTGCTCTGGAACCACATGGTGGTTTGAACATCTTCTGTTCTTGAAGATTGATTTGTTGGACAAGGTCACAAGGACAATGTTATCTTATGATTTTGATCATGGTGTGGTCTCTAGATTCCTGTTCTACTATCACAACTCAACTTGTCTTGGTGCTGTACAGGATGAGAAGATTGAGACTACCGAGGTTGTTATCGACCTTCTTTTGCTGCTAGATTTGAGATCAATTTCTTGTAAGGATTTGTTCAATCTAAATCGAATGGCTGTAGGTTTGAAAATGAGCACAAGTTTTATAGAGAAGATAGAAAGTCTTATAGGTCCTCTTCTGGATCAAACGACAATTGATTATCTACTTCTTCCATCTCCACGTGGGAGGGGTCAAGCATATGATGTTGGTTTTGTCCTTAGACTCGTACACATTTTTCTATGGACACAGTTCTGAGGTAAATTCAAATAGACTGAAGAAAGTTGCGAAAATGATGGATTTGTTCCTTGTGGAAATTGCTCCAGATCCCCATCTCAAACCTTTTGAGTTTGAAGCATTGATTACCATGCTCCCAGATACTGCAAGGGAATCTCATGATCAATTATACCTAGCCATGGACATGTATCTCAAGGTAAACTACCACTTTGCATTGTTCTATGATTGCAACTTGAATGCAACTTTTCACTTTAGAAAGCTTGCGGCTTCCAATTGATTACTGCTGCAACTACTTTTTTATTTTTATTTTTTATCAATTAGTAGTGTTATATGAAATGTCTTTCAGTCATTGATATAGATTCATAGGTCCATGCAGGATTAAGTGACAAAGAGAAGATAAGTATCTGTTGTACACTGAACCACGAGAAGCTGTCAGCTGAACTTCTGAGAAATCTTACTCGAAATTTGGTGTTTCCTTCAGAGGCAAAACCCAGAGCTTACGTTACTAAACAAAGCAGGATGAAAACCTTGCTCCAGGAAAATGATCACTTGAAAAACTTCTTTGAATCCGTATTTCGTAAAAGCTTCAAGAACATAGAGGTTAGAGAGGATGTTGAAAAGAGAAGCTATGATGGGGAAGAACTTAGAGGAGATTCAGAAGGAATGCAGAACGGGTCCCAACTAAAGAGGTCAGGGACTCATATTATGAGCAATGCTATGTACCTCCCAAAACTTTGTTCATGATGTTTAGTTTCACATTTGACCCTCAATTTTGTGTTCATCTCTGTCTATGTATTCTTCAAGTATTAAAGGAGTAAAGTTATGCAAATCATGTACAGAAATCATATTCTATGTAACAGTTTTCACATATGATTTTATACAAGAGAATATGTCAGTTGTTTGCTTTGTGAAGCTACGAGGAATGATTATTCTGTCAACCTACCTACAATACTCCTACTATCACTTCAGCATCATCACTTGTTTGCTAGATTTGAATTTGACAGTAAACAGAGAATGGATAATTCCAGAGAATATTGTAAGTGACAGCATCAGCTGATCATGCAACATAAAAAATATGTTTTGAAATAGACTTTCTGCAACACATCAAAAGAGTTCTAGAAAAAGTTTTTCAAGACTAGTTTTTCTTTTCGCATTTTCTTACTTCTTCTTCCTCTTTAGCATTTTCCCCTTCTTCTTTCTAGCAACGGTGATTATGAAAAGGCGACAAAGGTAGCAACCGTGAAAACGGTAATATGGTCCAGTGATAAGAAAATATCTAACTGTTTTCCTATTTCTCTGAGGTGCAGGAAGCAATAGGATTTTTTTAATCGTAGTTCGGTGCAACAAACATAAGCCCACTCTTTATGGGCTTTCACCGAACAATCACTTCGCCCTTACATTAGGTTTATATATATATATATATATATATATATATATATATATATATATATATATATATATAACAACTAATTTTAAAATTAAATATCGTATAGGCACTAAAAAGTATTCCACATTTTTAGAAATTAAAAATCTAATTTTTTTATTTAACCTCATTAAATCATTCAATAACAAGATTCTACACTTGTTTTATTAAAAAAGAAATTATGATCAATGAATAAATGATGTGATAAGCAATTAATGAAATCTTTGATTGCATATATATATATTTTTAAATGATAGAACAATTAATAAATCGGATTGTATGTAAAATGATCGAATGTCGTATTAACAAATTTCACAATAAATTAAGGTTAAAGAGTAACTAATGGAAAAAATATATAGATTTAAGTATGAAAAATTAATACATATAATTTATAACCAACATTAAATAAAAAAAAACATATGCAATTACCTTATTTAAATAATATTTTTTTTGTGAAAAAGAAATATTAATAAAACTAGTAAAATAAATTTAATATTCATAATATATGAAAACAATACTAAAATTAATTAGTTACCATTTTTTAATTTGGATAATTATCTCATATATTTTAGTTTAGAGCTGCCATACATTTATCAACTACTTTTTATTTGCTTATAATGTGGGTAAACACGTAAATTTAATTATATGTAGAAAACTAGCTGAAAGAACTCATACGACCTTATAAAGTATTTTAATTATATATAGAGATAGAGAGAATATGAGAAGAAGAGAGTCAAAATTAATAAATACTAATAAAATATTTAAGGCAGAAAAATATTTACTTAATGTCAAATTCTCACCAGCAGGTACTCACATGCTCGGTGTTAAATTTTTTTTAATATTATTTTAGGTCCTTATTTTTCTAATATTTGAAAATTAAAATGAAATTTTAATATTTAGAAAATGTTATGATTATGGTATTATAAAATGTACTTTGTTTGGGAGAGAAAAGTGAAGGCAATGTATTTGGGAGGCAAAACAAATTTGTGTGTCAACTTTTAAAATATGAGACAATGAGTAAAAGATATTATCCTACGACTCTAAATATTCCTTCAGTTTATGGGTTCATTTTTCTTATTTAACTTTTATATTTTTTCCACTATCCTGTAAAATAAAAATGATCAAAATTATAATTATCTTATTATATTCTGGACGCGTGGAAAAAGTTATGCGAATGAAGAAAGTCAAAACAGTTGTCGACAAAAACTTATCATTCTAATACAATTATTCTTTGACATTATCACATATGCAATTAACTTAACATATGAATAATTTTTATTTTAAATTAAGAAAACTTTTTAAAAGCAATAAAAAAAATTTAAAAATAAGAAATTTACACGAGACATACCATTTATCTTGGGTTAACATTTTAATATTAAAAGATAATGTTGATTATTTTTTAGTTGAATGGGTGGTAGTAGTGAAAGTTCATCCTGTTGGTGATGGGACCAGAAATTCCTTCAATAATTGTACGAGTTTTTCATCATTGTCATTACTTTACCTTAAATATCTAGAACAGATTCAAGGACCATGACACTTGTGGTCAGACAGATTTGAATTCTCAACATGCCCCTCATAAAAACACCTTTAATATATGCACATGGTATGAAACAAACACGTTTTAGATTCCGTCTATTAAAAACGTGACACTGTATCCTCAAATACCAAAAAGGTATATATACTCATCAAAGTTTAACATATTTCCTAAATCATTGCAATCACAATTTCTCTTTTTAATGATTTGTTATTATTTGGTTCTTCAAAAATATTTTATTTTGCATTAATTGTTTCATTTAAATGGAAACAGTGAGACTAATCAGTAATTAAATCGGAAGTCCCTGTCTTCAATATCATCATCTTTGAAAAACTAAAACGTTCTTTTTTCTATCTTTGGAAAGTAAAGTGAATTTACTGTTTTTATACAGTGAAAACATATTTAGCAATTAAACACATCAAATTGTTTGTCTTAAAAAAAAAAAACTCTAAGGGCTTAATTAACTTTTACTTTGCTGAAAACAATTGCTAAACTAAAGTTATGTAGGTTTGAGTTTGGAGTCTACTTGATTAACCATTTGCATTTTTTAAACGTTTTTATTCATTTTTAACTTATAATTAAAAAGTGTAAATATTGAAATTAAAATAAATAAATTCGTAATATAATCAAATACCAATAATTTATATGAAAATAAATAAAATTACATGTAACATTCCATTTACAAAATATATATATATAAAAGTTTCATAAAGGAAAATTATTTTAAAATTAAATGTTTATAAACTTTGACATGAAATTAAAATTCTTTCCTGTCTAATACATTGATACTTTTTAAGTTTTTAAACTTTAAAAATGAAAAAAATATAATTATTTTAATCCGTTAAATTTTTTTTATGTACCAAATACGTTTAATGGTAACCTTTGAGTTGTTTTTCACGTTGTTGTTTTAATGTTAATTTAAAAACATGATATTTTGAATAAATTTAATGTAATTAGATTAAAATATTATATTAATTTACTTTTAAAGTTTATATCAAAATTTCATATCGATTTTAATTTTTTTCTCACAGCTAAAGTTAAATATTATTTTATTTATGTTCGGTGATGATTATGTCTAATAAGCATGTAATCTAAAATTATTATCAATTTCATATTATGATATTTCGATTCAAGGCACAATTGGAAATAGTTATTTATAATAAATTTAAGGTTTTCTAATATATCCCCTTTACAATTATTGATTTCTTGGCTTTAGGTAGAGAGACTTCCTATACTTGATTCTTCTCAATGGATTGAATATCATCCTTAGTAGCATGCTAGGACTAAAATAAAGTTTCACAAGGTTAGTTTTACGTCGGTTTGGACCACTTGTACATAATCAACAAAGGTATTAAATGCCTTCTTTTTCATTTAATGCTGAGGGGAAAAAAATTATGGAAATGTTGATTAATAGAAGTATATACATACGTTTCTTATTTTCAGTTTGTAGCTTATGAAAAAAGGATATTGAGCTATTTTGTAAGTTACGTAAAGTCTTCGTTAGGCAGGATTATAAAATTAAAGAAGGTAGTTTTAGACGAAAGAGTAGCAAAGTATTTATCTAAGCAAAGATATATACAATAAATTTAAAACCCATGAAAAATTAATGAAGAATCACCACTCGTTCTTATGTATAAAGTTGTGGTGAAGGTTGATGGCATAGTGCTTTGGACCAAGTCCTCACGGATTTACTTTAAAGGTCTTTTACCATTGAAAGTATCTATGTGTATATAAACCCTTGATTAACCATACTTTTATTAAATGTGAGATTTTGGTTGCACTTCAACAATTTGATACCATCTTAAGACTAAAGTGCCAATAACACTTTTCGGAAACTAACAAGAAAGAAAAAGGGTGATACAATGAACTCATACCTAATCCCAGATTCAAACGTTGTTGTCCTAATTTGCCGGTGCCGATGATGGGAGTGCTTAAGTGGACATAGACCAAGGATGTTTATTGTACTATAAATTAAGGGAACAGAAACAAGTGAGAGAGAATATCGGTAAAAGCAGAGGGAAAAAGAGGCCAAAACAAGGTAAGGTGCTTCGTCTTTTTATTTTGTCAAAGATGCAAGGTCTCCTCTTCTCAGTTTCATTTTTACTTTACGATATTCATTTTCTTCCAATTAACATCTATCTCTTTTAGTTCTTTTCATCCCACTTTTTAATGAATTTTTGTTGACTTACCATCTTTCACTACATTTATTGAATTTGAACTTTAAATTAGCGTACGTCATATATAGGATGAAAAAAGGCGAATTAATTATAATTATAATAACAAAATTTCAGCTTGTTTATATAACTAATTCGATTTGGCTAATGAACTAATTAGTTCCACAAAAATCAATTATGTTAGAGTTAGCTAGGTTTATTATATTATAATTTTGAGTATGTATAAAAGAGTTACTTTTTATTTCTTTTGATACAACTATAGATAACATACAGGACCAGCATGCTCAAATGCCACATCCCCCATTTGTTCAAAAACCTCATTCTTTACAATTCTTCAACGTACCAAAAATACTCATTTCTTCAAAATACATCGGAGCCATCCATTTTTAAAGCCTTGCCCTAAAGCCAACTCAGTTTCACTCAAAGCATATTCCAGCGTGGTGAGTGTGTTTCACTTTTACACAAAATACATTCCAATCTCTACGTATTTTATATATTATCTTTTAATTAATCTTCAGCAACATTGATTTTCAGGATTTTATCCACGTCAAACAGGCTTCGATATTGAAAGGAAGCTAAGCATGCATGCAAGAAACTTATAAGAGAAAATCCAGTGGAGAGTTTGCATATGGTTGACATTATCCAAAGGCTTGGCATTGATCACCACTTTGAAGAGGAGATTAAAGTAGTTCTTCAAAAACAACAATTGATATTAAGCAACCATCCCTGTGATTTTTTCAATAGCATGATCAACTCCATGAAGTTACACTTGCATTTCGCTTGCTGAGACAAGGAGGTCATTATGTCAAACCAGGTTTGAATGATTTTAGTTAGATAAGATAATAACTTTTTCCAAGTTCCCGAAGATTGCACACATACTTATAACAAATTAAAATTACATAATTTTTTACACGTTTCACGACAAAAGTACAAAAAATATATCAAATATATAATTGTAAAAACTATATTGAAATATAACATAAATATGGAAAAAAAATTGCTTATATATAAATGTAAATTATTAAGGTAAATAACGAAATATGCAGATTTATTTGACATTCTGAAGAGCGAGAAAAGAAAATTCAAAGAGACATATGGTGAAGATGTGAAGGGTCTCACTGCTCTGTATGAAGCAAGTCAACTAGGAACTGAAGAAGATAGCCTTGACGAGGTAGGGTACCTCATCTTTCAACTTCTTCATGAAAGGCTTACAAGACATGAAAAACATTCTGAAGCTATATATGTTACAAACACTCTTCGCTGTCCTCTTCATCATGGATTATCAAGATTCAGGGATAGAAGCATTTTTCCAATTGAGTTCAACACCGATAATGAATGGATCACCTGCTTAGAGAAACTTGCCGAAATCAATTCCTGCTTGGTTATGTTGATGAACCAGAAAGAAATCATTGAAGTTTATAAGTAAGTTTCATAGCTATCAGTCCCTTTAGAAGTAACGTGTTCACCTTTCATTGGCTATTTAAATAGTCGTCAACAATAACATTTTAACGTTAACAGATGGTGGAAAACCCTTGAAATGGCGAAGGAGGAGAAATTCTGTAGTTACCAACCTCTTAAATGGTACCTGTGGCCCATGGCGTGCTTCACAAATCCATGCCTTTCAGAACAAAGGATTGAGCTCACTAAATTTATCTGTCTAATCTATATTGTTGACGACATTTTCGATGTTTATGGGACATTGGACCAACTTACCTTATTTACAGATGCTATTATTAGGTATTTATATATACATTTATATATTATAAATTTAGATCTTCCTTAATTGCAATGGCATTTTTTTATGATACTACTTCACTATATTTAGAAATTTCGGCATTTCTTTTTCTTTAAAATTATGTTTTGGAATTTCAAAGTTTAATATATACCTTAAATAAACATTTAAAAATATGGAAACGATGTAGGATATCTCTCTCTCTCTTTTTCCATGCAATTGACTTTATAATCGTTTGTAACATATTTTATATAATTTTAAAGAAACTCGAATTTTTAAATTTTTCTTTTCTATTAAGATTTTTTTCCCTCAAACTTCAACTTCTACTGCTTCAAAAATTGGCTTTTTACAATTGTTTGATTTCTAATCCGAATCATATATACGAGGTTTATATTCTCACAACGAATTGATTTCTGTCATTTCAGATGGGAATTGGGTGGTACAGAGCAGCTTCCAGACTTCATGAAAATGTGTCTGAGTGTTCTTTTCAACATGACCAATGATGGCGCAGAAAAGGTCTATAAAAGACATGGATTAAACCCTATAGATACCCTAAAAAGATCGGTAATAGTCAACTTATTGTAGTTTAAAATTTGGCGGGTTTCATCTTGCATGTCACGTCAATTTTTTTTGCGCAGAAAGTTTTGTAAAGTAGCAGCAAATGTAAAAGTGATGCATTTATATGTTTGAAACAGTGGGTGCGATTGTTGAATGCTTTCATGGAAGAGGCACATTGGTTGAGGAGTGGTGATTTGCCAAGGTCAGAGGAGTACTTGAAGAATGGAATCGTGAGCACAGGAGTGCATGTGGTGCTTCTCCATGCATTCTTCCTCTTCGATGAGTCTATAAATACGGAGACTGTTGCTATTATGGATAAGTTTCCTCAAATTGTTGATTCAGTGGCAAAAATTCTTCGTTTATCTGATGATTTGGAAGGAGCCAAGGTACAACGCAAGGAAGTGTTTGTATCTATGTTAGATTCTAAACTTGTGATTTGCTAACTAAAGTTTTGAAAAAAATGCAGAAAGAAGAAGAGAAGGGAATTGATGGGTCATACCTTGATTGCTACGTGAATGAGCAGCAGCACGTTTCGGCTGAAGAGGCACAAAGCCATGTTTGGCATATATGATTTCATCTGAATGGAAACGTCTCAACCGACAACTTCTGACCCAAAATGAATTGCCATCATCATTTACCAATTTCTGCCTGAATGCAGCTAGAATGGTACCTTTGATGTATCATTACACCACCAATAATGCATGCCTCTCCATAATGCAGGAACAGGCCAAGACACTGCTTCGTAATGCTGGTGCCGAGACATGATGATATATTCCAGTTCATTTTTATTTTTATTTTCAAATTATTCATGTATATGTAACTAGAATTATATACTATTTCACTATAATACATACTGAAAGATGACATATTTTAGTCTAATAATATAAAAAACTAATTAAGAAAAAAATAGTAAGTAGTAATAATGTAAAATATTACAGTGAGAAAAATAATATTAATGAAACAACTCAGTACATATTTGTGATTCCTATGTATGTATCAAATGAATTTACGTGTTTATATTAGTCTCAAATAACTTGATATGGTTAATTTAACAAGAACAATCTTTAACACTTAGCAAATTTAGAAATATTAGAGAAATAGTATTTTATTAAAAATTAAATATCTTATGAGAAAAATAAAATATTGCTCCATATATATATATATATATATATGAAGTAATTATATATAAATTTTACGCTTGACTAAAAGGTTAGATGTAAATAAGAATAACTTTTTTACATCTTAATTATAAGTAAGATGTAAAAGTATCATTTCCATTTTGGTAAAAGAAATTCGATATAAATTTACGTTTCTCTTTTTTTCTTTAGAAGTGGTTTCATTTCTTCATCTTTTATTTATGATTTTTTTAGGAAAACAGTTATGTTGGATTGTATTTGTATTTTGCATCTAGTTATCTACACATTTCTCTTTATTGCTAATATGTTTTTCACGATGGTTGTGAGTGTTGAGTATGGTTGTTCGGATTATTATTATCTTTTTGTCTATTATTATCATTTGTGTTTAATGTATGTAGAATAAAGTTATTACATTTGTTATTTTTTTTTCACATTCAACTTTCATGTCAAAACCATTTATTTATTTTTTTAAAAATGAAAATTTTGCTTCGTGTGTTATAAAATCTTACATAAACTTACATTGGATATGTCGGACAAAATCCTAGACATGAGAATATAAGATATAATTTTTTTTCTCTATGAGAAATCAATAATATATATATATATATATATATATATATATATTATTGTTTTCTTACACTATATATTTGAATGCAAAAACATTCATTTCCATATTTAAAAAATATTATAGTATTTAATATTAAATTCTCTTTATTTAATCTCATTTCATACTAATATACCGATCTTTTATTTTAATACTGTTAATATAAAATTAGTATAAATTTTAATATTAATCCAAATTCTGTTGAATCATGCAAACTTAATTATTTTAAATATTGCTAATAATAATAATACCCTTGTCATAATTCAACACAACTATTCCAATTTTTTAAAGGTACGGACAGGATCTTCTATTTCAAAATATGAATCATTGGTACAACTCCTAATTTCTCAGTAAATCTACTGTGTTAAGCAGCGTTAAATATGTTTTTAGTTTTTGGGGTGATTTTGGTTTTAATCCATTTTCAAATTAAGGTACAATTTAGTTCTTCAATTTTATAAAACTTTGGTTTTAGTCTTTTTTATCAAATTTTTTTACTTTATTTATTGTTTCAAACGTCAAATAAAGTTAAAAAAATTTGATAAAAATGACTAAAACCAGAATTTTTTAAAATTAAAGGACTAAATTGTATCTTAGTTTAAAAATAGACTAAAACCAAAATCACCCAAAAATATAAAGACTAAAAAGATATTTAACTCTTTCCGCCATTCTTTACATTTAACAAGGCTCCCTCAAAACTTCTCTCTTACTTTTGGAATATGTTTTTAGGATCTGACAAGCAAAAATTTCAAAATCAATTTTGAAAATATTATTTCTGTCTCCAGCGCGTGTGGAGAACATGGAATAAAATCACGGAATGATAACTGATTACAATTTTTTCTTTCAAAATAATTATTTAAAGAATTGTTTTTTCAAATGAATATATTGGAATAATATTATTTTTAAATAGGTCTATTGAAACATTATTTTCCTAAATACATCATCATTTATTTATTTTTTGTTTTTCTAAAATGGGAAAAAATTAAAAATATTTTTTTTCACATTTTTAATTTTTCCTTTACATTTTAGAAAAATAAAAAGACAAAAAGAAATATAATAGGTCCATTTAAGAAAATAATGTTCTAACAATGTTATAATAGGTTTATTTAAAGAATTTTCTTTGAAGAAAAACATTTTGTAAAAAGAATCTAGTATTTTCAAGTAAATATTATTACCTTTTAAATTATTATAGATATAATTATTGTTTTCATAAATATTCAGTAAAAATAAAATAAGATTAGTATTTTTCATATACTAAAGTTACTGTATACTTAAACTAATTTAGGAAAGCTATTTTATATTGATTGTTTTTAGTATAATCTATAATTTTACTTTATAAAATACTTTATTTTTAAAAAAATTACAAGATAAGTTTATTCAAATATTTTGAAATGTTGCATTTCTTTGGAGAAAATTAATATTAAATAAGAATGACTTTTGAACAAAATGTTAAGGATGAGAAGCCTCGATAAGTAACATCTAATTATTCTGTCTAAAAAAATCTCCACCTGTCTCATTATATTCTTTTAAAAGAATATGTTACCTGTGAATATCAATAAATTCTTTTTCTGAGATTTATAATTGATATGTCATAGATAATTGTAGATACTTATTATCTTTTTCTTTTTTATTTTTAAGAAAAAATAATTTTAAAGTATAACTTTAAATAAAATTTTATGATAAAATAGTAGTGTAAATGAATTTAATCTTTCTAAAAATTAATTTAAATAAGTTGTATTGTAAAGTATAAGTTTTAAAAAAATATATATTTAAAAAAATAATTTTATAAATCTAAATATAGATTAATAATATTGGTGAATAATGTTTTTTTTTTTCATCTCATAGTAGAGATATTCCATTATCTTCTGTGGCCATTATGGTATGAGACAAACATAGACAATTATAAAGGACAATTGTTGGTGTGTCTATTCATGGTACCCCAGTTCACATGCGTATGTTAACAATCAAAATCATCGTATTTTTTTTTATAAAATGGCTTATACTAATAAAAATACTATTTATAGTTTACAATAAAATAGTATTTTTATTTTAAAAAGTACTCAAATTGAAGATGGTGCCCACAAATAGTTTTAAAATATCTGTAGGTAATTTTGCAAACCAGATAAGGTTGGGACTCTTTTTATGATAGGTTGGGATTAGGGATGACAACGGGTCGGATCGGGTATGGATAGTGTCTATTCACAACCCGATTCGTCGGATAAAATCTTACTCGCTACTTGTCGGGTATCCGTTTAAAAAATACCTGCGAGTATTTTAAAATTCGCGGATACCCGAAAAAATAAAAAAAAAATATTTTATACATTTTAAAATAAAATTTAAATAAAATTACAAAAAATATATTTATAATATAATGTAAATTAAATTAAATATAAATTAAAATTTAATTTTAATTAAATTTAACCTAATAAAAAATTATTTTATTTTATTTTTAATTAAATTTAATTAAAAATATATAAATTAATTTATTTTTTTATTTTTTGCGGGTAACGGGTACCCGCGAGTCAGGTAGTATACTACCCGTACCCGACTCCTTTAGAAGCGAGTATTAAAATACCCACTACCCGTTACCCGCGGGTAATAAATATCCGCAGATAGTAACTAACCGTCACGGATTTTATCCGCAGATATCCGTGCCCGTAGATTTTTTTACCATCCCTAGTTGGGGCTCCCTAAGTTCTGAAACACTTAAGCCAATAATATCCCTCTTGATTTTTTCTTTGGACTAGATGTGAAAACCATTTGAGGAGTGCAATTAATTTGGATTTAAAAAAATTACATAAAAAAATAAATTCTTTTTTTCTTCTTCTTAAGAATATGTTATTCTTAAAGATTTTTCAAAGACTATTATAATTAAGATTTTTTAATTTAATTTAAAAAATAAAATAAAATGCTAAGTCACTTTAAAAAAAATTACAAGAATTTTAAGGATTTATACATTTAAAATAAAATAATTCATAAGTACATCATATATTTTATCTTTATATGAGAAAACATATCTATCCAGTATTTTATCAAGTAAAATTACAAAAAATTAAAGTTCATTCTAATAGAGTTATATATTTAACTATCTTTAAACAAATTCAATTAAATATATTATATATATTAGTATTTGAAATTATTCAACTAACGAATAAATAAATATTTATTAAATTGACTAAATTTATAAAAATGTCACCAAAAGAAATTAAAAAAAATTTAAAAAGAGAAAAAAATAGTGCTAGATAGCGCGATTTCAACCAAAAAAATTGAAAAAGGAAAACAAAAATAATAATAGAAAAGTAAAAAAGAAAAACGTAAACCGAAATATTTATGGCTCAAAATATATCAACTCTTAAAAATTAACTAGACACAAAAATTATCAATCTCATGACACCTCTCTTTTTTATTTCATTTTTCTTTTATAACAATTGTTTCGTAGTTGTGTCACACTATATTCTTTTAATCAATAATTGCTTTTTTGTCACAGTTTTATGTACGACAACTGCCTTTAGCTTTTTTTGTGAATAAAAACATAAGATATTCCATTGTTGCATGATAACGTATTTGTGGTTCAAAATATATGTTTGAATTTCTCTTAAAAGCTGGAAAATTGACTTACTAGAATGGGATTTGTATATATAGATGAAGAAAAAAATTTCAGTTATGTATATATTTCCATAAATATAAACCAACAAAAAGAGGGTTGTTGCCTATGTAATCCCTTATTCACACCTCACTTTTTGACATACGTTTTTGAAAAACTAATATTTTTTATTCAATAATAATACTGATTTTTTCAATGCATTCTAATTTAATTTATCTAGAACAATTATGGATGATTAAAAATTGTTAATTTATTTTTGTATAATCTACAATAATGAAAAAAATACTTTTATTTCATTTTTTATAATATTAATTTATAAAATGAAATTTATACCTGTTTTCATTTTTATATTTATTTATATATTTTTTATTTTCATTTGATATTAGTTCCATTATCATTAGCGTTTTTCATAATTGTGATGGTCGACGGTAAGCCAGGTGGAAAACAACATGACGTGGAATCTCTACTTTATCTTGTTCTGGAGATTTCAGTCTTATAGGAGAATAAACTATTGCGGATATTGTTACCAGTATTAACTTTCATACTTTTGTTCTTAAAATAATTATACAATGAAAAAATCGTGAAACACAACATCATCAAACTAATTAAATTAACTTATCACCTACTATCTTTGACTTGTCTAACCCATTTTAGTCTACAAACCAAAGCAAAACTCGTGGTGTGGGGGTATAAATACACTCTTGTTTATTCCTTTCTTCACATTTAGAGTAGAAGCCAAACCACCACTGTTACGCAAACACTACATCCGTTTTAGCAATGGATTTATCTGTGCGTACACAACTAAAATTCTAGTTCTGTTAATCATCTTCTCATCCCACCAAGGTTTTCTGAATTTGACACTTTTATTGACATTTTCAGGATGATATTTATATCAAACAAGCTCTGGTTTTGAAGGAAGTTAAGCATGCATTCCAGAAACTTGTCAGTGAGGATTCCGTGGAGAGTTTTTATGTCATTGACATTATCCAGAGGCTCGGCATCCAACACCATTTTGAAGGGGGAAATTGAAGCCGTTCTTCGGAAGCAACTCTCCGTATTTAGCAGTCATCTCAATGATTTTGCCAATGGCCATGAATTTCATGAACTTGCACTTCAATTCCGTTTACTTAGACAAAGTGGTCATCACGTTGCCGCAGGTTGAAATTATCTTCATTCTGTACATATTTAACTGTTGACCTGCAATATTTAACTCACTCTTTATTCATCTTTATCTTTTCTTGTTATCATATTTATATTACTTTTTAAGTATCTAGTAACTACTGATGCAACATTGGTCAATTTGTGATCTCATTCTCTCTACTTCTTGATAACTAATTATGTAAATTTTAGAATGACAAATTAACATGAGTCACGAATAATATTAAAAAAGCATAATCAAAGAAACTCTGTTTAACCGGCAATAATATGACATGGAAAACAAAGTATTTGTTGGATAAAACCAATTTATAGTATATAGGATACAAATCTCATCTACACGTCGGTTTTGTAGATTGAATTAGACTTAAAGTTATCGTTAGAATCTATCGTTGTAAGGTTGAGTCCACTTAGTAGTATTTGTCGTGTTCAATGGCTCATACACACCTTATGCAAACATATTCACATTTTAGTAGAGCTTAGTTTTTGTGGAAGGAATTTACTAAATGCTAACTAAAGCTACCGTATAATGGGTATGTAGATGTATTTGACAGCTTGAAGAGTAATAAAAGAGAGTTTAGAGCTAAATATGGTGAAGATGTGAAGAGTCTGATTGCCCTGCATGAGGCAACCCAGCTAAGTATCGAAGGAGAAGATAGTCTTGATGATGCAGGTTATTTGAGCCGTCAACTTCTTCATGCATGGTTGAAAAGACATACAGAACATCATGAAGCTATATATGTTGCTAACACTCTTGAGGATCCACTTCACTATGGCTTATCAAGATTCAGGGACACAAGTCTAGTTCTAAGTGATTATTACAAGACCAAGAAAGAATGGACATGCTTAGAGGAACTTGCAAAGATAAATTCCTGCATAGTTAGAATGATGAACCAGAATGAAATCATTCAAGTTTACAAGTGAGTTTTATAACTTATAATCCACTTTGAATGTTCATTTTAGCAACAGTAATCAGAATTTTACATTAACAGATGGTGGAAAGATGTTGGAATGGTGAAAGAGGAGAAGTTCGCTATGTATCAACCTCTGAAATGGTACATTTGGCCCATGGCATGCTTCACAGATCCAAGCTTTTCAGATCAAAGAATTGAACTCACCAAATCCATCTCTCTAATCTACATTATCGATGATATCTTCGACGTTCACGGGACATTAGACCAACTTACTATATTTAGAGATGCTGTCAATAGGTATTCACCAAAACCTCCTTTACAAACAAAATCATGATGAGTTTTATTAAATTACTTTTTTTTATTTATATTTTTAAAATATCAAATCAATAAATATTTCTAAAAATTCATTTTGTATATTATTAAGATTTTTCATCTTAAATTATAACTTTAACCGCAGTAATTTTTAGGTTATTTTATATTTTTATTTCAAATCTTAATCTACAACAACAGTTTTTTCTTTTTAAATTTAATCTTCTCCCCATCATTCTTAACTACTTTTACTATTACTTATTTTGAATCAGTAATACGTATCTTTCTTATAATATTATATTTTAATTAAATTTTAAAAATTTGATCAAATTAAATTATTTTTGCAATGATTTCTCCTCTCACATAAACTATAACTCTATATAACCAGTGAGGTTCCTGCACCATAAAATCAGCGATTCAACAACGTAGAGAGAGAAGGAATATACTTTTATGTAACAAATGAGTAGACACGACTTTGATAATAGTTGACAAAATAATACACGGAATTTGATGCTGAGATCGGCGGTCATATATATATATATATATATATATATAAGAAATGTTACTTTAACGCATAAATTTTTTACATTAATTTAATACTCTTTTTCATTTTTTAATTTTTTTAAAAATACAAAAATTTATTTTTATAATTATTTTACTTTTGTAATATGTATTAAATGAATGTAAATGTTTATCATTTTATCATCACATTATATATATATTAATAAGATATTTCTAATATTTTCTAAAAGTATATTTCACACACTGTTTACCTAACTCATGTTTTTTTTTAGAATCATCTTATATTTCTTAATCTATATAATTTTTCTATTCTTCTTTTACTTTCTTTTTTGTTCTGGTTTAATGATATGACTTAAGTGTACACAATATTAGTAAAAATAATCAGACCTTTTTTAATAATTCAAGATCAATTTATGAACCTCGTTTATTTTAACTTGTAATAAAAAAAATATTCTGTTTTATCTCATTACTTTCTTCTATTATATACTAATAATTTTATTGAGAAATTTGTCGAGAGAGATATTACAACAAAAAGGTTTAAGTGGATGAGCTGCTAGATTTTAGAATGTAGCATTTCTTTTGATATTCCATTCTTATGCTTGCAAATAATTAGTTTGTCTCATTTCAGATGGGAATTGGCTGATACAGAGCAGCTTCCAGACTTCATGAAAATGTGTCTAAATGTTCTTTTCGACATGACCAATGATTTCGCCGAAAGGATCAATAAAAGACATGGATTAAACCCAATAGATACACTAAAAAGATCGGTAATAGTCAATTTATTCTATTTAAAATTTGCTTGAAAAATTTGTAGAAAATTTTGGAAAGTAGAAGTAAATGTGAAAATGAAGTATTTATATATATGAAACAGTGGGTACGATTGTTGAATGCTTTCATGGAAGAGGCACATTGGTTGAGGAGTGGTGATTTGCCAAGGTCAGAGGAGTACTTGAATATTGGAATTGTGAGCACAGGAGTGCATGTGGTGCTTCTCCATGCATTCTTCCTCTTCGATGAGTCTATAAATATGGAAACTGTTGCTGTCATGGATAACTTTCCTCAAATTGTTCACTCAGTGGCAAAGATTCTTCGTCTATCTGATGATTTAGAAGGATTCAAGGTAAAAAGACACACGAAAGTGTTTGTATTTATGTTACATTCTAAACATGTGATGTCCTAACTTAAAGGTTTTAAAAAAAATGCAGAAAGAAGAAGTGAAGGGAGTTGATGGGTCATACCTTGATTGCTACATGAATGAGCACAAGCACATTTCAGCTGAAGATGTCCAAAAACATGTTTGCCACTTGATTTCATCTGAATGGAAACGTCTCAATGGACAAATTCTGATCCAAAATCAATTGCCAACATCATTTACCAATTTCTGCTTGAATGCTGCTAGAATGGTACCTTTGATGTATCATTACACCACCAATAATCCATGTCTTTCCATCCTGAGGGAACAAATGAAAATGATGGTTAATATGTAGTTTCTATGGTCATGCTTTGCTTCTTCAATAATTAGAGAAGTCATATCTCTTGTTTGTGGTTGGTTAGGAAGAAATTACACAAGTTTTTTAAATGTATTGTTGTTAACAAAGTTTATCATTTTGTTTCTCATCGCTTGTCCATTCCAACTTTATCAATTCTTCCATCTTAAGTATTTGATTTATTTGTTAAAATAATAGACTGTCTAGTATGTGATCCATCCCAATAGACATTCTTACATTATTTTTTACTTTCTTTCTTCCCTCCAATAACTGAAGGAATTGATTTTAAGACACTATACATCTATATTAATTATTCCATTATGTCAACATGCTTGCAATCTGAACAAGAATGTGTTTTTTATACACTCTTCGCAACATTACTAGGAAAAAAAGAAATATATAACATCATTATAAGAAATAACGGTTTGTTTGGTATAATAACAAAGTAAAAAAAAAAAAACAAATTCTCCAAAAATAAATTATTTATTTTTTATCAAAACTTGTATTTTTCAACTTTTTTACAATATTTTTTAATTTATAATACATCTTTTTTTTAACCGCTGTTTTATTTCGAGCTATTTATTGTTCATATAGAAAGAAAGACGAATGTCAAGGATTGACATACGTGGAAAAAGAGAGGTGATGAGTTTAGACTATATGCATACATGAAGAGAAATTATGAGTGTGTCATTGTATGTTTATATATGGATGACGTGCTAATCTTTAGTATATATGCATTGATATAGTGTCTTTGAATTAAGTTGTTTCTAGGATCTAATTTTAAAATAAAAGATATGGATAAAACCAATGTGATTTTAAGAGTTAGAATAATAAGGAATGGAGATAGTTTTTTACTATCTCAAGAATAATACATTGAGAAACTCATTAACAAGTTTGGATGTTATGACTTCAAATTAGTGAGTATCATCACTTATGATATTTACTTTAAATTAATGAAAAATAGTGAAAAATATATTCTCAACTACAGTGTGTCCTCATAATTAGGAATTTATTGCATTTAATGAGCTTTCTTAAACTAGACATTACTTGTGCAATATATAGACTAAGTGGATACATTTAGTGTCTTAGGAACATTGAAATGAACTTGCAAGACTTATGAGATACTTAATTCATTATGTCATTAAATATAGTAGATTTTATATTGCACTAGAGGAGTATAATGATGCTAACTGAGTTTCTAATGACAAAAAAATTACAAGATCAATAATAGAATTTGAATTTATTATTCTCGAAATTGTTGGAAATGAAACCGAATAGTTGAAAAACTATTTATCAAATATTTTTCCACAAATGAAACCAACATCATTTATATCCATACATTGTGATTATTAATCGACAATAATTACAGCTAAAAATAAAAATTACGAAAATAACAAATATATACAATTAAAACATAATTTGATGAAAAATTAATAAAAAATAAAGTAATTTTAGTTTGTTATATAAAATCAGAAATCTAAAAACTTTTATGACGAAACCTTGTAATTTTAGAAAAATCGATAAAGTAAGGCTCAAACCATTTACAAACACAAATAAATTATAATAATCTTATTTTTATGATTAGAAATTTCATAAATAAGATTTATATGAGTAAAAATAAATTATTTGTTAGTTTTGATAATATTAAATTCATTTTAAATCAATTCTGTCTATTAATAATAATGTGTATCTGAATTTACTACATAATTATGGCTCAAAATATAACATCACTTAAAAATTAAGTAAACACCAAAATTATCACTCTCATGTTTTGATATTGGCTACTCTCTTTATTTCTTTTATGACCATTGTTATTAGATGTGTCCATATATTCTTTTCGTCAATAATTATGTTTTGGTCACAGTTTTGTATCGACTACTACCTCTAGTTTTAGTTGTGGATAAAATAACATAAGATATTTCCATTGTTGTATGGTAAAATATTTGTGGTTCAAAATATATGTTGGAATTTCTATTAAAGGTGGAAATTTCACTATCGTCATAAATCACAAACCAACAAAAAGAGGATTGTTGTTTAATCCTTGATTTCTCACCTTACTTTTTGACTTATGTTATTGGAGAACTGATATTGTCTACGTAATGTAAAAGGACCATATATTTATAATAGTGATTTTTTCAATGCATTCTAATTTAGTTTATTTATAATAATTATAAATGATTATAAATTGTTAATTTATTTTTCCTAATAACCAATTTATAAAAAATAATGAAAAAAATACTTTTATTTCAATCTTAAAAATAAACTTTAAATATAACTTAATTATTATTAAATATAAACTTTAAATCTAATTTAATTTTATATAACTAATTTAAAAATAAAATAAAGATATATATAGTTAACGCGGATTATTATAAGCTCTAGGGATGAATGCAGCTTCACCCACCAACAATGTAGGTTTGCAATGACACAGACTGAAACATAATTTATGTTTCAACAATCGTTTCTTATCTGAAATTATATATATTAATTAGAATTAAACATTAATAAATTATTCAATAATAATGATTTAATCACACCTAAAATAATAAATCTAATAAATATCAAATCATATCAAATCTAATATATATATATATATATAATGACTAAATACATCCATTATTGCATGCACAATTAAGAGGATGTGATGTGATGTGAGTGAGCCTAAGTTGGAATTTAAAAAATGGATGGGCATTTAGGTCAAATTCTAGGTGCTGGCTTTTTCACACTCTCATAATATAAAGGATTTGATTTAATTGTTAAAATAATAGACTATATAACTATGTGAGTGAGCCATGTCAATAGCCATTTTTACTTTATGTTTTTCATTCTTCCCTCCAATAATTGATTTTAAAACTCTACACATCTATACTAACTATTCTATCATGCGACAACTGAACAAGAACGTGTTTTTATACACTCTTCACAACATTACTAAAAAAAACATCATTATAAGAAATAAATTGTTTGTTCGGAATAATAGGTAAGAAAAAATAATTATCCAAAAGTAAATCATTTTTGTGTAACTAAACTTGTAATTTGTGATTTGTTTTTACAGTATTTTTGTTTCACTGAATTTTTTTTACATCATTTTTTTTATTTCTTTATAAATAATTCTTATTAAATGGACATAATTTACTTTATACATTAACTATCGGTTCAATTAATAGAAGACCCAGACAAAACTATTGAGGTAAATTTTAAACAACTTTTTGAAAACCCTTGAAAAATATGAATTTTTAATGCGTGCAAATTTTTGGAACAGAATTCTTGTGTTAAACAAAGGTGTAGGGACATTTATTTATAGATAAATAATAAATTTTATTAAAAGGTACTAGTCTTTAGATTATATCATCCTATGATGAGGAATTAAAGTGTGGAGTTAATTCGTTATTTAGAGAGGTTAAATTAACAAAATATATATATAAAGAGAAATATCCCATATAAGTTTCTCAAAAACATTTTTTATAAGGGTTTGTTATTTTTCTAAGGTAGAAATGCAGCCCAATACCATCAATATATATGGAATGAGGACAACAATAATTACGAAAGTTAGAATCAATAAAGTATTAATCATCAAAAGATCAAATTCTAAATTGCTTTGGTTTTCAAAACTATCATTTTGAAAAACTGAATATACCTTATTTTAATGTAATAAAGGATATAAAATTAGCCATTTGGTTTAAATAATCACACTCAACTGCTGCGCTATATTTCAAAGGGCCTTAGGAATTGCAAGCCCAATTTCAAAGGGCCTTACAAATAAGCAGAAAATGTCTCTGAGGTAAATTTACCAATCTCATTGGTGGATAATATGTTTTTCTTTTGAGACCTTTTATCAGACTATAATCAATGGAAAAAAATTAGGAACAGCTTCAGATTTGTAGAGGCATTTTCACGCTGTTAGGAAGATTGTAGGAAAAAAAATCAGTTAGAAAGATTCTAACAAGCAGAAAACACATTTGAACAGCCTATCACAAACATCTGTCATAAGAAACATACCAGAAGTAACTTGGGACCACATCCAAATTAGACCCTCCTCAAAACATGCATCAATGTACTTTCTATCTCTTCTGTTTCTCTGACATGATGCCTCTATGAAAACCACTTATATAGCCACCAACCATGCTCAGTTTACACATCCCTTTCCCCAAAACCCATCCTGCAACCCCACAAATGGAGTATGAAGATGAGGATTGGTTATGTGTAACTATGGAAGAGTTTTCTCTTGCTACTGAAAATGGTTCTAGCAAGCAAGGGATAGGTCGAAAGAGGAACTATGATGATGACACCAGAGAGTTCAAATCAAAAAACCTAGAGACAGAAAGAAGGAGGAGGGAGAAACTCAGTAGCAGACTCTTGATGCTTCGTGCTATAGTGCCAATTATCACAAATGCAACTATCTAAACTCTTCACTTTCTTATATGATCTTCTTCTTTATCTGATTCTTCCTTCAGTTTTAGGAATGCAATGTAACCTGATTATAAATTCTAATTTTGGTTTTAGATGAACAAAGCTACAATTATTGAAGATGCCATCACCTACATTGAGAAGCTTCAAGACAAAGTCCAGAGTCTCAGTCAAGAGCTTCACCAAATGGAAACAAATTCAGAAGAAACAGGAGACACAAAAACAGATGAAATTGATGTTGCACAAGATATGAAGGATTTGGGAATACAGGTCATACATGAGTTGTTGAAAAAAAATGAATAATCTCTGCAACTATTAATTATTAATGTTGTTGTCCTGGTTTATCTGCAGGAAGAAGTTAGAGTGGCACAAATAGACGGAAATAAACTCTGGGTTAAGATCATCATTGAGAAGAGAAAAGGAAGATTCAGAAAATTGATGGAAGCTCTCAATAATTTCAGCATTGAACTCATAGACACTAATCTCACAACCACAAAAGGAGCATTTCTTATTTCAAGCTGTATACAGGTAATAAGATAAGACTCAAACTTGTTTATTTTTATTGTCAATGAATATGATTTCATCATATGAAGATGAACTTTGGTTCATCTGTAAATATTCCACATGTACCTTCCAAATCTTAGCAATGATATAATATTCACTTCAATTATTTAACTGTTATTTCTATATTATTCAGGACAGAGATGGTGAAAAACTTGAAATTCAACAAACCAAGGACTTGTTGGAAGATATTATCAATGGCATATAGGGATAGTTTAATTTATTGGTTGGATCTGTTCAATGATTCACCTACATCTGTATTAAGTAACATGAAACATTCAATATGGATTATAAAATTTCTTATTGGTCTCCTAGTTTCTTATTTATAATATCAATTTGAAGAAGAAAAAAAAATTAACCATTAAAAACTAACTAAATGAATAATATTTTTACAGCAGAAAATATAAATTGATAACAGTATCTGTTAGTATATAATAACAATTTAGTTCTTTTTATTCATTAATGATATCTCTGCAATCACTCTCAGCAATGAAAATCTCTACATATTTTTTTCCTTTATTACATTAAAATCCATTCTATCCATGATTGCATTATTAGTAAAAGTGCATAGTCAGCCATGTTTTCTGTCAAAACTAAATGATACTAAACTGAGTGGATGCGTTAAATAGTATTGACAATTCTTAATAGAAGACTCGACTGAAGTGTCTAGAGGTCATAAGTTACTGAAGACTATAAATCTCATTCATTTTTAATTCTTATAAAATGATCTTATTATATTTGTTAATCAGTTTATTTATTTTAGTCTTTATATTTAAAGTTTAACAAAAAAAATACTTTCCTATTAAGTCTTAAATGTACACAAGTTTTTTAAGGATTAAAATAAATAAAATTTAAATAAAAATTAATATAAAAAATCAGTATATTTCAAGTGACTAAATATATTTCAACAGAAACG
This sequence comes from Vigna reflexopilosa, assembly GCA_027742785.1. Taxonomy (NCBI): domain Eukaryota; kingdom Viridiplantae; phylum Streptophyta; class Magnoliopsida; order Fabales; family Fabaceae; genus Vigna; species Vigna reflexopilosa. The sequence goes on along the minus strand of CM050926.1, from coordinate 33,257,967 downwards.
AAAAAATCTAAAGTTTAATTAGCTAATATGTCATGTATTAAATAAGATGTTTTGTTCTAAACAAACCAGCAAAGTTAAATGTGCTGTGGCACTCTCAGACAAGGTAAAGTACTTAATCACTGGAACAAGGAAAGTTTATTTGAGGAGTGTAATATAAAAGGTTTTTATTCTTCCTTTTACTATGTTCTGTCTCCACCAATCCTCCAAAGTACAAATAGGTAGTCACTCAGAAATTTAGAGGACATGGTTGCAGTTTTTTTTTAATACACTTAATTGGATAATGATACTTAGACAATATTTTTTTGACAGACAACATTTGAACATTCATGGTGGTGTTTATGATTATTATTATTATTGATTGTGAAGTAATTTTGGACCAATCACAGTAGATGATGTTCAAATATTGTCAAAAAAAATGTTGTCAAAAAAATATTGTCTAAGTGTCATTATCCTTTTTTATAGTACTATCTTTGCATATATGATAGATATATATAAATGAATTAATAGTAAGTAGGAAATAAGGATATCAATAAAAAAATAATAATTAAATTTATATTAAATTTAAAAATAATTCCTTATTAAAAATGTATAAATGAAACCCTGTTAAAAAAAATTAAAAAAATGTAAATGTTGTGGGAGGAAATTTTGAAGAAATGACTGTAGATTTTATTTTTGAAAGCTTTTTATCAAATTATAAATCAAAGAAAGAAGTTAGATAGAACTTGATCAATGTGATTCTAACTGTATATATTACAATAAAATAGCCACAGTTCATAGTGTCATTCTGTTAAGAAGATTCCAACAAGCAGAAAACACATTTAACCAGCAAAACACAAATATATTTCTCTCTTGTCATAAGAAACATACATGAATTAAGTAGGGACCACAGAAAAGACCCTCAAAACAAGCATTAATGTACTTTCTCTATTAGGCATGATGTCTCTGTGAGAAACACTTATATAGCCACAAACAAAATCTTAATCTACAAAACCTTTGGAACAAATCTCTTTTATACCTGTCTCTGCTCCGTTCCTTAAGACCTATTTTTTCAAAAAAATGGAGCATGAAGATGAAGATTGGTTGTGTTATACTATGGAAGAGAATGATTGTAGCAGACAAAGGATGAGTAGGAAAAGGAATTATGATGATAACACAAAAGAGTTCAAATCAAAAAACCTTGAGGTTGAAAGGAGGAGGAGGGAGAAGCTCAGTAGGAGGCTTTTGATGCTGCGGTCTATAAACCCTATCATCACAAATGCAACTACCTAAGCCCTCATTTTCTTACTTCTAGCTTCTTTGTCTAACAGTTCATTCAATACTCAATTTCATTGTTTGATTTCCAAATTGCTAGAATATAGGCTCATTATAGACTCTAAATTTTGTTTTAGATGAATAGAGGAACTATTATTGTAGATGCTATCACCTACATTGAGAAGCTGCAAGATGAAGTCCAGAATCTCAGTCAACAACTTCACCAAATGGAAGCAACTTCAGAGGAAACAACAGAGACAAAAATAGATGAAATTGAAGCTGTGGAAGATATGAAGAATTGGGGGATACAGGTCAGTTATAACTAAGATAGTTCCTTAGAAGAATGAATAGCTTAACTACCAATGTTAGCACTCTTGCTTTCTGCAGGAAGAGGTCACTGTGGCACAAATAGATGAGAATAAGTTCTGGGTCAAGATCATCATTGAGAAAAAGAGAGGAAGTTTCAGCAAGCTGATGGAGACACTCAATTACTTCGGCATTGAGCTCATGGACACTAATCTGACTACCACAAAAGGAGCATTTCTGATTACAAGCTGCATACAGGTGATTCTGAGAATGATAATAATAAGACTGTTCTTTACTACAGTTATTTCTCAAATTCACAAGAGACTTGAAGATGAAATGTGATTCATCTTTTCATTATTATGAATATGTAGCTGTTCATGCTTGCTTCACAAACTTAACAATGTGATAATATAATATTCACTTTGATGATTGTTCAGGGAAAAAATGGAGAAAGACTTGAAATTAATCAAATCAAGGATTTGTTGCAAGATATTATCCATGACATGTAGAGAAGTTGCAATGGACTTTTATCAATTACATATGAAGAAGTTTAAAAGGACTTTTATTTTTTTAAATAATGATTACACTATTACTGGAAATAAGATATATATTTCTTTTTGTTACAGGTATGAATGAATAATGCACATCCATCCCACCTCTCCCATTATATGTAGTGTTTTTTTTTACTAAAAGACTGTTACAATAAAATAAAATTAGTAGATTTGAATGGGCATATAGTGTCAGTTCCTATTTTATTTTTTTTTTGAGTGAAATCAATCTTACTCCTATAACTTCTTTTTACATGTTCTTTTATGTTTTTAGTTTTATCTTTATTTTATTTGAAGATTAAGCAAATGTTATAAAGACTAAATGATCAAAGAAAAATAATATTTTCCTTATGATGAATCCGTGTACTGTTAGGAAGAAGGGATATACACATAGACAAGAACCTCAAAATAGAACTACCATTGTCCATTTTCTGCTCATATATTTTGTTGTACTTCAAAATGGAGATAGATTTCCAATGCTGATGAGGAGAGAGGAAATATCTAAATCTGACCAAACAAGTTCTCATTAATTTTCAGGCTTTATAAGAATTAATAAAGATACACTAAATAAATTCACTGTTGGCCAGCATTATTGACTATATTGTCAAACCAATTAAGCAGATTAAAACTTCAATTTTCTTTCTTTTCTGTCTCAGTTTGATTTATGATCTGTATGTAATGGTAATGTGAACATCACCTTAGCCTTCAATTTTGTCTCTAAAAAGCCAAGGTGTCATTTTTACTCAAATTTGAGAGACAAATTTAGTAAACAACAGTCAATGTTAGCAGATTCTGTGGATATCTTCACATAGGATCAAGAAGCCTTTTTCTTTGAAAGAATAACACCCATTTCAGCAAAGTAAAAGGAAAAGAAAGGAAGAAATGATATGGTATGACAATATCAAAAAACTTTTCTTACACATTAGAAGAAGAAAAAAGTGCGGCAAACAAAATTGCATAAAGATTTTTTACAATAAACACCGCCTATCAGTTTCTCTTTTTTCCCTTCTTTGATTTCTAATTTAATAATCACAACTCTCACTGGATCTATGCACATTGCACCATATATTTATTTGTAAAGGGAAAAAAAAAAAGGGAAAAACAAAACAAAATTGTAAAGAGGAAAGAAGAAACCATCTTTTTTTTTTTCAGATAAACAAGCAATCCTTCATCTCTGATCTTGAAATCCAATGCTCTTCCTTCCCCCAATATTTAGTGAAAGACCTGCACCCAACATTCAATTTTTGAATTCAAAAGGGGAGGAAATCTAGAAGACGAAAATAATGAGGATTGAAATACACCCAATGATCATTTGACAGGCTGGAAAGTAATAATGAGTGAGAAGAAAAGGGCATGCATGTGGTTTTCCACTATGATTCCTATTCAAACCCCATAATTGAAAGGTTCAGAGTTGAAAGGAATTGAAGACAGGTCATGATTAATAAGTAACAGCTGTTAAAAATGAGAGAAACAGTACCTTGGGATCTACAAACTGGGGGATCTTCAAAGAGAGAAAGAGAGAGCTGTTTATGTGCAAGACCAATATCAATGAGAATGAGACCAGAAGATGGATCGTTGACGATGATATCCTTCACAGGCAACCATAGGAAAAGCTCTTCCTGAGAAAGACCCTCCAGACCCTTGAGCTGACCAAAACTAAGATTAGCTCGAACCACCGTTTCAAAGAGCACTCTTGTTTCGTATTTGGCTAGGCAAGGAGCATCCAGGTTCACCTCCAAACGACCCCTTTGGTCCAAATTGTATGACTTTACACTCTCGGGGAAGAGCCCTGCTGGTAGGCCATGGCTTCGGAGAAGCTCATGAATAGAAGAATATGCTGTTGCAGCAGCAGCAGCCATTGAGAATGAAAGAAAAACAAAAGCAAGAAAGGTGGCCTCTAAAGATCTGTGTGGCAGAGACATGTTGAGGAGAATGAGTGGGGAAGGAGGAAGGTTTTGAGTGAGAAGTTTGGTGCTTGAGGTTTTAACAGGGTTTTTAAGGCTTCACCACACAAACATAGTGTCTGAACACTATGATTGGAAGTGGGAGCCAGAGAGGACAGCGGATAGAATTTCTATGTTCTTGGTTGGCATTACATGTCATGGATTGTATCTTTGTGAAATGAACAAACTACCCTTGCGTTACAATCTAGGACCCAGCAAATGGAATAAAGATAACGTTCTATTTTAATCAATTATTTTAACCAAATGATTAGTAGTATAAAAATACATTTACACTGTCAATATATAATATATGATATATGATTAGTACTGGTTTATAATAATAAAGAATTAATAATGATTCTGTTCTGCTTGAAAACAACTTTGGCTTTACGATTTGTTATACTTTATTTTTGGGTAATGACATGTTTGTACGTAAGTGGTAATATAAGATGGGATTTGAATGTAGTGTTTGGCGCTTTGGCCTTAATCTGCGGTTAAGAGGGGCCATTAGTGCCTTTTTTTCTACTCTTTTACTCATTTTTCTTCTGTTTTCTTCTTCCTCTTTTTACTATAAATCCATGCCATGTCCTATGCTTTAGACAACAATTATTTTCATCCTTCTATTAGTTTAGTTTAGCTCACAGTACTTTATCAGGTGGGGATGTCTCAGGATTCATTATAAACACATAAATGATACATAAAACATGCGTGCGGGAATGCGCGCACACGCATTTATTAAAACGATTTTACAACCAAAAATTTAGTTTCTTTCTAGTTTAGTTATCTAATTTACAATTTATACGATTTCTTTCTTATTCCTCTCTCCAATTTTGAAAACAGAAGCTCTCATCAGTTGTTAGTTCATCCGTCACTATCACTGTTCCCATATTTCAAATTTTCTAATTGCGAGTTATTCAGATGATGAATACTAGAAGTGTTGTTTTTGAAACAAATATTGTTTGAAAACTTGGTCTCAAAATTGACTTTGGGTATATCATTACCAATTTATATATGTCATAAGGAAGTGTGGTTTTAAATTATACTTATTCCAACCAATTTTGCTTTGTGACCCACCAACATCCAATTTGCTTAGAAAAGCTTTCAAAAACTATAGTTTTAGGCTAAAAGCAGCATGAGAGTGTCTTGTGAAATTCAAGTTGCTGGACCTCCGTACATCAGAATACGTGGGTCTCACTCAGACTTTGATAATGTTGCAAACCGAAACAAAATCCACACAAAATCAATATTTGTAGAACCATAACCAAAAAGAGTATAATTAATTATAACTAATTTGTTTCTTCTTCCATCCTTATTCATATAAAAATAGACTTTGTCGAGTGTACATAGTATAACCCGAAAAGGTAATTCAGTGATAAAGAAGAAGGGGAGACAAAGAAAAGGCGAAATGTAAGAAGTTAGAACCAAAATAAATTTTGTAATAAGAAAAGTAAAATGGGCCCAGCCCATATTAATAACAATAATGTGAATAAAGAAAAAAGATTAAAGAAATTAAGCTAGGGAAGGCTTGCCATGGAAACGCCATACATAAGAGACACAATTGTGATTAACCTTAAGTAAGATGTAATCCCCTTCTTGAACCTTGATCTCACCATAATCTAATGCACATCAGCTATTTGATGCACGACCCAAACAATCTGACAGAAAAATATCAACTTTCCATCACTGGAAAAATTGAAAATGTGTTGTATAACCGATCATTGAAACAACCATGGCTGGTGTTTCAAACAGTCATACTGATTTTGTAACTTGCAACTATTGTTGGGAGTCTTACATCGACTATAAATAAAGCCAAACTATAATATATAAGTGAGGTGCAAACCTCATCTTATAAACCGGTTTGTGAGATTGAGTTAGGCCTTAAAACTCACCTTCTAATATGCCATAATTAAAGTCTATCCTAACGAGTTCTGATGTCTATACCTTGATGTGAAGGGAGTGTATTAGAAGTTCCACGTACAAACCTCACCTTATAAGATTGAGTCAGGCCTTAAAACTCACCTTCTAATAACTATATGTAAAGTGAGCTTCGACCTCAATGTGCAACACAGATTGTACCTGCGACCACCTAAGACAATCATATCACACTTTCAAAATACGAAGGAGCATTCGAAGAACAAATGTTTGATGTTTTTCACCTGATAACACAACCTTTACACAATTCTCCATCTTATTGAATGATGTTTCGCTTCCAAAATTTTGAAGGGATAGGATTATGTCCAGCAATGGTTTTCAGACAAAAGCTTAGACCTTGGAGGAGTAAGCTGTTTCCATAAAAAATTTAAACTGTTTGACTTATTCTTGATGAAGAGAATATAATTTCAGGTCCCGTGATATTCAAGTACAAATAGGCATGAATTTAAGATCATTACGATTATTTCATTAGTGCAGTTGATTAGTAAACATTTATGGGGTAACCCTTTAACCAATTGAAAGAGTTTTAACAAGATCGTCTTGCGTACCTGGAATCATGAATAACAAAATCAGATTACGAAAAGCGTGTTTAATCTGTAAATGGTGAGTTTTAGTTGTTGCCATTATAAAATATATGATTGGGAAGCAAAGATAATTAATTTTTTAGGTTCTGTGGCATGAATCTTAACCATAATCACAACACACTTTCACACAGAACATCTTCACATCCAAATTTCACATTTATTTCCACAGAAAGAAGCTTTACACCTTCAACTTTTATATTACATCACAGAATAAATTGTTCTGGCGTGTCACCAAAACTGGGCATTATGATCAACCTGTTTGTACTGTGCTTGCATTGGATAGTACCTTTGATAGGCATACACAGGTTCTCCTCCATAGCCACATCCATCTTCCGCACTCCCGCCATAAGGATATGGACTGCCAAATAGATAATCTGCAGTACCTTGCCACATGTTCTCCTGACAGTGGTTACCTCTGCAAGCAACCTCCTTGCCATAACATTCTCTCTTTTTCATACGTTCCAAACAAGGCCAATACCCAAATAAGCTTTCACAAATGTCCACAGCTTCCAACCCATATCCACTAGGATATTGAGTACCCACTTGCTTCTCATTCTCATAACCCTGTCCTCCACCGTACCCTTCACCAAACCCACTTCCAACACCAGACTCAACATCGTAATCATCTTCATCGTCACTTCCCTCACTCTCACTGTCTTCAACTTTCCTTGGCTGGTCTCTGCCACTATCTTGTGACTGAGGTTTTTCTTCAGCGATTTGAACTGCAGTTCCATTCTGGGGTGGTGTGACTGCTTTCTCATCAGTTCCCTCCTTTATAGTAGGCAGTGGCACTATGGCCACGGGAATGGGATCACTAATTGGACTTGAGCCAGAACGAGGATAGCAAATTTTATCTGAAGGTGGTAGAGCTTTACCATAGGTCTGATCAATGTCATACCCACCATCATAAGGTGTAGAGTCATACTCCTCAAATTCAGGCACATTGAATTCCACATTAGAGTAAGAAATCACAAGATGGGTCATACCATAATTGGGATCGTACACAAGTGATTTTGGATCACTATAAGTTGTGGCCGAGTATGATATGGTTTGGTAAGTCTCAGCAGGGTAATTAGGAGCATAATATAAACTTGGATCATATCCATAATATGGTTGATTGTAGTCATAGCCCTCATAAGCCGTAGGGGATGAAATTTGAGCATAATCATAATTGGGAGAATAAGAGTTGAAATTGTACTCACCATAATCAGAAGCAGAATAGGAAGAGCCGCCGTAGAAAGACATGCTTCATCAGAAATTGAAGATGGAACCTTCGAAAGAGGGTACGCTTCAAAGTAACTTAGGACAGCAGTTCAGGATCAAGTTTCTTCTGAAACAGAATGGACATGTGAAAGTCTGCTATCTGATCGGTGCTGAAAAAGAAAGCTTTTTTCCTTCATCTTTAAAGTATTTCGGTCGAACAGTACAAAAAGAAAAGTAATTCAAGTGCGCCATAACTCTCTCACCAACCGCGGAATCCTTATCTATGCAGAAATGTCCACATGCAATTATGCAAGGAAAGAGACAGTTTTACTCTACCCAGATATTATTTATGGATAAAAATTACTTTTCATAACGCATTTTTCACTTTTATATTACATCATTCCCCTTATTTTATAAATTTCTATCTTTTTTATCTATCTCATTTTTAAAAATTGTTATAAAGTTATTCTGAAAATTACGTTTCTTATACCTAAATAATTAAGACATGGTTGAAGCCTTAATGTAAGCATGTGAGGAGTGTCAACGCTTACCAACCCCTAAACAGGTAGTCGGTGGGCCTAAGTATGCCAAAGCTTTTCTTTCTTCCTTCTGAAATAAAGTAACGAAATAAAAATCAAGAATGAGAAACAAATAAGGAAATTTTTAAATAATTGTAACTAAATAAAAATTATAATAAAGTGAGTTACGCGAGTATTTTTATAATAAGGATAATGATACTTAAACAACATTTTTTTACAATATTTGAACATCATTTACGTGTTATTTTGTGATTGGTTCATGGTAATGTTTATGATTATTATTATTGATTGTAGAATAATTTTGGACCAATCAATGACACGTAGATGATGTTTAAATGTTATAAAAAAATATTATCTAAGTATCATTATCCTTATAATATTGCGTCAGAATATTTTATAGGCCCACGATGTTTGCAAAAGAAAATTGGAATAGCTGTTATTACAAAATAAAATAAAAATGTGTGAAGCAGAAGTTTTGAGACTAAGGAGATAGATATGAATTCTAAGCAGCAATGCAAAGCTTTTGGTCTTTGTTTTGGTTTGGTTGAAGCTGAGATGAAGACAGCCATTTGCGTTTGATATATGTACAACAAATGCTGACATCAATGAGCTGGTGAGTGGTGTGTGAGAGTGACATAAAAAGAATCATTCATCATTTATCAATATATCATGGAACTCCTATTTTAATCCATTGTGTAGACAAATTAATAAATTATTTTTTTAATAAATAAATCAGATTTCGAAGAATTTTAAATAGAGTCCAGTTCTTCTCTCATTGGAAACACTTAATTTAAATTTAGGAATAATTGTATTTTTAATCTCTAAACATAAGATTAAAACGTATTTGTGTTTTAAAATTATGTACAGTTTATCTTCAAACTTTTAAAAATGAATAGATATAATTATTTTAATTAGATTATTTAACATGTTCCAATATAAAATAAATTAATGTAATTGATTAAAATAATTATATCAATTATTTTTAATGTTTTAAAATTAAAATTTTTTAAAATTTAAAAATTAAAAATATATTTAACCTTTAAATTTAAGATAATTCAAAAAAAGATTATATTTGAATAAATAGTTACTTAAAAGATTAAATGAATGATAAGATAATTATTTAAATTCAAAAAATATTTAAATTTATATAAAAAAACCACTTAAAAGATAAAAGTATTAAGATAATTATTTTAATTTAAAAGATAAAGTTAAAAAAAAATTGTGTAATAAAAAAAGAGAGAATCCTTTATTAACGGTTTTCTTCTTGCACCTCAGTAAATTTTTTCTTTCCTACATCTCCATAAATTTCTTTTCTACATCCTACAATTTGTTTGGAAGAATATAAATTTCGTATTTTGAAATATATAATCTAAAATATATCTTTTATTTTGCATTTCGTAATATACAATTCATAATACATTGTACTTTAAATAATACAATATAAAATGAATTTTTTTAATATCTCAAAATGTATAATAGAATACAATAAATTATATTCCAAAATATAAAACTTTACGGTGATATAATTTGAAATTATGAAGGTGGCGGATCAAGTGACCCTATAAACTTTGTTTTGGGCCTTTACGATAAGAACCAAAAATATAACGGGCCGTTGCTTATTAGACTACTGGTCCTTTCTGCCTGCACCCCCAATGTTTATTACCGTAACTCCTAAATTTTAAACTTACCTTTTCACCCTTATGACAATATATTAAAAAAGGAAAAATTAAAAGGAAGAACTTCCAGATTGGATAATGCGTCTGTTCCGGATTGAACGTTTATAACTCTCATAACGTTTAAGGCCAATCTCCTTAAAATATAAAACTTTATTTCACAACAGGAAACAGCATAAAAGGCTTACTTTAAAATTCGTATTTTAAATGTGTATAAAAATATATAAAAAAACTTATCTTCACCGCTATCATATACAAACCTTCGAAAACAAATCAAAATACAAACAATATGATGATTTTAAATTAAAATAAAAAATAAAATAAAAATAAAATAAAAAACTAACCAGTAAATCATTCAAAATCCACCAAAATTCTCTCTCCAGAGAATAACGAAAGGGAAATAATTCAAGTGACACAAATCTAGCATAATTATATTTTTATCTTACCTCCCTCTTCTTTTCAAGAAAAGGAAAAGGAATTAATCATTTTTTCTTTTATCACATTTAATTAAATCAATATAAACTAAAAAAGAAGAAGACAATTTCCTGTTTATTACTGTCCTCGTTTTCTTTCTTTTCCTTTATTTTCTTTTTGCATCCCTTCCAAATATAAATGTGCTCTGTTTCCCTCGTTCCTGGAGTTAAACAATTATGCACAACAAAACATCTACATTTTACACGGCAATCAAGGATGGTTTATGAATGCACCCCATTTCGAAGTTCCAAGAAAATCAAGGATTGCTAATGGGCTGCTTCAAATAAGGACAGAAGGCTATATATGCATATTATCTAAACTTGATCGGTTCATATTAGTAACTTTAACTGTTAATATCGCAGTTGCCATGAAACTAGCAGACAAAAATTATCACTAAAACATAAACTGGTTTCATGATAAGTGCTCTCCAAATTACACAGATAAACAATTATAGCACTTGTCTCATATCTCATACTCATATAGTCCAAAAGAACATATTTCTCAAGATGAATCGTGAAAATACCCCCGTTTGAGTTTGCAAGAAACATGGCATGCATCTTGATGAGAATCCAACACAAGCTCAATCTTCTATTTGTTAAAGTGACCATGAGCATGATAGAACTGTGATAAGGAGCAGCTTTCGTTTGGCGTTAGTTTCTCTCAGTAAAACTACAAATAACCTGCAAGACCGCAGCAATAGCATAATCATATATCTTCAGAGCGTGACGAGATTCAATGAATTTGGCTACATGGGTGGGAGGGGGAAGCTAACGACACTTCCATGACACTCAGCGTGAGTTTAAAAAGAAGATGGATCTGTGGTACTTGATTCAGCCATTCAGGTATCAAATTTTAGATACATTAGGCAAGGGGAGACCAAAATCATGGAAAAAGTAAAATAAATGGAATAAATAATGCATCCCGATACCTCATGTAGAGGATGAATCCGAGGCAGCAGCCTCTTGTCTTGGCCTTCTGCGCTCAGGGGGAGGGCCATCTCTCCGTCTCTCATACCTTCTACTCTCGTTCTTAGGTGCGCTCCGTTTTGGTTGGTAGGTAGGGTACTTGCAAGGAATAATCTCCCCATTTACGTACTTGTCACCTAAAATTAAAGAACATCAAGCATTCAGCAAAAACATTATCAATCTATAGCACCTCAAACACAATTTATTTATGTAGAAATCTCTAAAAAATATAAGTATAACCTCCGTAGTCCTTGTTTTTAACATCTATATACGAGTCGGGCAGTACCCAAAGAACCCCGGGTAAACCTACAAGCATAAATAAGATATGAAGAACCAGAACTAATCAAGCAACGCAACAAGGGTATCGGCACAAATTGGGAATTGAAGCATTACCCTTGAATTTCTCCGAGGTTGCTTCATCAACAGTGCACTGAAATCCAGTGTAGGTAGTGGTGCTAAATGCATACATGTTCTTCTTTGCTTCCTCCATGCTAATACACAAGCAGAAGCACATAATGAAAATTTAATTATAAATCGATAATAACAAAGTCCTCCACATAACAGAAGATGCACATAAATTGGCGTTTATCTTAAACTGTTATGAGCTACAAGGTGCATACGAATTCTGCGTCCATTCTAGTTTTGAAACATTAGGGTAGAAAAAGAGAAGAGGAAAAGGAAGGAACCTTCCCAATACAGTAGCAAGAGTGTCGAGGTAAGTGTCAATCATTTGTTCACGAGTGGGTGCAGGGTCCTTAGGAAACTCCATCACAATCAGCCAATGGTTGTAATCACAACCGGGTAACATTATCGTCTCTCTCTGGTCACTGTTGCTGCTGCTCCTTTTCGCTGAGAAATCCCCATCCAGCGACGCCCGAATCCGGTTACCATTTCGGGTCTGGGTCAGAATAGAAGAAGGGAGGCGAAGATTAGTTACCGGATAGAAGTTGGAGATTGGGGTTTTGGGTTGATAGGGTAGTGTTAGGGTTTTAGCGGAAAAGGAAAACGTGACCGTCGCCATTGTAAGATCGTTCGTGACTAAACTCAAAAACTGAACTCAAATTGATGGATGGCAGATAAACGATAAGGCTGGTGGAGATATTTTATTTGATACGGCGTCGACAGGAGAGTCGTGAATCTACTGGTGGTAAGCGTAATAAGATGCTGGACTGAACTTAATTGGGTCCTGGTTCAGTCCAATTTTACAACAAGTGGGCCTCAATATATTTCAGTCCAATCTTCGTTGTTCGACCCAAAATGATTTTGGAGAGAGGAAATTAACCAAAAATATAATTACAAGGGGAGCTAAAGGGACATAGACCATTTTATCCAGAAAAAACCAGTTGCACCTTTTTTAAAATATTAATTTACTTATATATTTTTAAAATATTATATACTAAGTTAGTGATTATATTTTACCTGAAAAGTAAAATAAAATTAATGAGCAATAAAAAATATTAAAACGAAAATTTAAAATAACTAACTTGGATTTTTAATAATTATAACAATAGAGGTGTATAAAAACCTTAACTCAAGTGTGTTTAGTGTATTGTTCTAAAAAAATGTAAAAAGTGCAACAATTGCAATTAGCAGAAGGGTAAAAAGTTGTGTTCAAGAATGGTGACCCCTTTATCTTTTTTTCAATGCTGCATTTCTGGGTGGGTCTTGGGCCTTCATTGTAGTCTTATATCTTTTCGTTTGGTTGCCTTTGACAAAATTATTATAGTACTTTCAAGTCTCGTAAAATAAGACAAAAAAAGATGATATAGCTGAATAAAATGACTCAAATTCAACAAAATTAACTTCTAATCCACAAATCAGTGTTTGAATGTTTTTTTAATTTTGGTTGGAATGTGTATGGGGAGAAATAAAAACACGGTTATTATGTCATATGTAGTGAGTTTTGAATACATCCAACTTCCAAATAATCTGGTGCATGGCTCCATTACATTCATGCAATACCAAATAATTAAAGAAATGTTTCACTCGCTGTTTACTGACAAAACAAGTTCCCTAAACAATGTCCTGCGTGATTTTGTACAGGCAAAATAGTTAGGCACAGGGACCGCCATACACTTGGCCAAACCGAAACTTTACTACACCAATTCCTTCTGTTTTGGTTCAAGAACTGGAGGATCAACCACAATCCCCATATTTGCTGCAGTGCCAGCTATAATTCTCATAGCTGATTCTATAGTCGAGCAATTCAAGTCCGGCAGCTTTTCTGCAGCAATTGTACGCAATTGATCAATTGTGACCTTTCCTACCTTTTCCGCCTTGGGGTCTTTTGAACCCTTTTCCACCCCTAAATAGCAATTTCAAGTTAGACGGTTTTGAACTTTGAACATTGAATTCATTGAAAAACGCAATAAGCTTTTAGTAGAGTACGAAATGCCTGATGCTCTATCAAATCAATAGCAGCAACATTAACATATCTCTTGCACTCTGTTCAGATTTACTACTATGAGTAAAAAAGGCGAGACTATTCACTCAAAAACTGAATTTCAGTCATCAAGTAAAAAAAAATTGAGCTAGAATGCTATTTCGATCACCGGTACACTGTAAATAAAATTCCACACAAGAAGGAAAACTTAGTTTCATAATCCATATAGACAGATTTTAACTGCTACATGAGTTCTCAAACCATTAAAAGCACCTCGTGAACAACAAGCCAAGTCAACCCATGACAAAAGATAAGTCCATGCAGTCAAAGGGTGTAAAAATTAACAAAACCTCGGTGTATACCCAAACTGAAATATTAGTACGATATTTAAGTCAACCAACTATTTTAACATGTTCCAAATCCAATCCAAGGCAATATAGCAAGAAACTGAATCGGTTTGTAAATCAACAATGTGCTAGATCACTTAATTTCAAGCAGAGCACAAATGAGCTAAGAAACTTGGTAATGAGAAAGAATGTGTTCGAGATAAAAGGTCCGATAAGATAACATAGATTATTCGTTCCTTGTCTGTCTTGAAATAAACCAACGCATAAACAAATTATTGTAATTGGTAACAACAGATTATACTAACAAGGGCAACATAATATCAAACAGTTTGGAGGCAGTGGGTGGTTGTGAACATACCAGCGGCTTTAAGAAGTAGAACCGAAGCAGGTGGGGTCTTCAATATGAAAGTAAAGCTTTTATCCTACAGAGTGAAAACAAGAGTAAATTGACATTGGCGACGGGGAAAATGAGAATAACTTGAGAACTAAGAACTGACGTCGTAGACTGTGATCTCCACGGGAATGACATAACCGGGCTTATCGGCGGTTTTAGCATTGTAATCCTTGCAAAAAGCCATAATATTGACACCCTTGGATCCAAGAGCAGGGCCAACGGGAGGAGCGGGTGTAGCCTTCCCAGCTTCAAGAGCCAGCTTTATAATTCCAACCACTGCACCACCCAACAGAAAATACAGAGTAAGAAAAAAAAAATCCCAAATTTTAGAGCAGTGAGTGTGAGCTTAAACAAAAACTAAGCTTACCTTTCTTGGCCTTCCCCCCGGGTTTAGGGGGAGCCATAGCAATGACATTGAAGCGCCTTCGAATTGGAGCGGAAGGAGAAGGAGTGGAAAGAGGGGTTTTGTTTCCACGAAACGGAAGAGAAATTCTATTCGAGTTTAAGGAGAATTTGACAGAAGTGGAAAAAAATGAAGAAGAAGAGGAACACAACGATGGACAGGTTGTGAGACTTGAGGCCATTGTAGGATCGTTGGTGACTAAATGCAGAAACGGAACTCAAATTGATGGATGGCAGATAAACGATAAGGCTGGAGGAGATATATGATACGGCGTCGTCCGACAGTTCTCAATCTACTGGTGGTAAGAGGTAAGAAGATGCTGGACTGAACTTAATTTGGTCATGGTTCAGTCCAATTTCACAATAAATGGGCCTCAACTCATTTTATAAGTATTAGAAGTAAGTTGTTTCTTCCTGCACCTCCGGTCATTCCTCTCTTTATTTCAAATTTTTTATATAATTTTGAAATTATTTTTATAATTCAAAAAATCTTATATTTCATTTCTGTATTTCAAAAAATTTCGAAATTTATTAAAAACATAATAAATTTTAAAATTTGTTAAAAAAATGTTTTTAATAAATTTTAAAATTTAATTTTTTTCTTAATAAATTTTGAAATTGGTTAAAAGATTTTTTTAAAATTTTCAATAAATCTCAAAGTCTATTGAAAAAGAAATTTTTTAATAAATTTTAAAACTTTTTAAAAAGAACATAATCTTTAAAATTATTTTTAAAAATTAGAGATACAAAATGAAATATTTAAAAGTAAAAAAAAAAAAACTTATAAGTAACATCTCACGATATTTTAGAAAAATAACAAAATATATGAATCATTCTTTTGTTTTTTTTAAGGGAAGGAACAAATTAAGAGAATAAAAGAGGCACTTAATTGTTTTCTTTACAAATTAAACTTATTTCAGGGGACCATTTAATTAAAGCTACTTTGGTCGTATATGTTGCGTGAGGAAAACCATTGAGATCTTACAAAATATTAAGACGGTGTCTTAACCAGAAAATTCAGAAAATATTGACTTCATAACAATCTTTCATAGGAATTTCAAAGAGAAATATATGATAGAAGACGACAATTGAAATAAAATATTGACTTACGACATTTTCTTAATAAATTATTTTGGTCGTGAGATAAACATTTGAGAATTAATAAGAGATTACTCAAATTGCTACAACTAACATTAGATTAGTTATTTTTTTCTGTTCGTGCCATTGTTAAATTGTTTGCAATAACTACTCAAAACCACCTACGTTGTGTGAGATATAGTAATTATTTGCATGTTTTGCAGCAATTATAATGAATAACATTTTTTTCGATCAATCTTCAATTCTTGTCTCGGTTGTCATTTTCTCGATGTAATTATTCACATGTTTTTGCAGTAGTTATTGTGAATAACATTTTTAGTTATCCATCTTCAGTTTTTGTCTCAATTGCCCTTTTCTTGATTAAGTTTTTCTCGATGTATTTATAATTCTTTCTTTCAATCTCCTTTCTCGACGATGATACTTGTGATCATATATAGGTATAGAATTCTGTCTTTAAAAAACAGCATTGACTTAAATTTTTAAATAATATGAAACAATTGAATGTTCTCCAACATTTTTCAACCTTAAATTATTGGAATTAAAATGGTAGCTTAAAGTAAATTTAGAAAATAACTACGGTACATACGGGAAGAGAAGTGGAATAGAATCAGTGATAAGGGAAAAGGTAAAAGTAGGTGGTGTGGTATTGTGTTGAGCAATAATGAGAAAGCGATAAAGGAGAATGCGTAGATTATATTCAACACATCACTCATTTCCATTTTACCACTTTGCATTTTTCAAAGTCCTTTAATCCATTAGGGTATAATTGACTCACTCTCAAAAATTCAAAGTGAAACCTATAAATGAAAAACAAAAAAAGAAGTCATCTTCGATGTAATAATCATCTCAAAATTGAACTCAATGTAAAAACACAAAAATGAGATACACTATTCACTCCAAGGACTTTATTTCGGCAATTGTATATACACAATACTATTTACTAGCTTTAATTTTTTTTATTTTTTTTAATATATAAAGCTTATAACTTTTTGAAAAAAATGTTTTTTTTTTCTATTTAAACTTACTAAAAGTTATATTTTACTGTCAATTACAAAATTATTTAAAAGGTTATTATATTGCAAATGGAAGATCATAAAGTGTCAGATTATTAACGAATTTATTGTAAAACAAAACATACTTATTAAACATGACAACTTATTTTTCATTTACTTTCATAAAGTTTTATTAAATCCCAATATTGACTAACAATTCACAATAAAATATCATATAAATTTTATATAAAAAAAGGTGTTATTCTATAAAACAAATTATTACTCATAAATCATATACGTATATATTTATCTATGACTTAAGCAACAATAGACATAAAATTATCAACGGTACTTTTATAAGGATTATGATTTTTTTACATATTTTTAAAAATTTTAAAAACACAATTATTATTTTTTGGAAAAGTAATTTCTACATACCTTTTTCTCAAATCCAGAGATTAACAATATATTTAAATCAATAAAATAGAACATCTTTTGTAATAAAAATAACTATAACTTAAGATGTAAATAATTGGTACTCGAAAAAATAAAATTTTATATTACATTATGATTATAATTAAGATAAATTTGAAAAATAAATTATACTTTAAAATTTTTAATTTTAAAAGAATTATTAAAACAATATAATCTATAAAATGTGTGTGTGTATATAATATGAAAGTGTGCAACCAAATGTTGAGATAGGGAATGTTTGTGTCGACGACAGAAGACGAAGATTAATGTTGTGAGATTTTGTTTCGTCCATAAATCAATGATTAAAAGAAGACTTATGACTCTTTGGAATGCAAGATAGCAGTGTCAAATGTGAACACATGACAGACTTTTCATATTAAGTAAGTCAATTCTGATAGGGATCGCTCTCAGTGGAAACAAACCCTAAATTATCATAATCTAAATAATATTTTACAGCTTTTGAGAACAAGGGAAAACCTATTCTCACATTTCATTATTCCAACCACCAAAAAATCCGTTCATAATAATTATTCCATCAATTATTTATGTAAAGTTTTGTTTTTATTTTCCGTTTTGAGAACTCATTAATTATACGTATAATCATTTCACTTGTTATGTAAGCCAGTTCTCAACGTATATAAAACAACATAAACACGGACATATATGCTTCACAGTGCCTTCATGCACACAAATTCAAAATTAGCCTCCATCCTCCTCCACTTTCCTTTTTAAAAAACGTTGAATTTATTCTTACAAAATGATGGAACTAAAATATTACAAGTGAGATGAATCCACCTTTTAAAAAAGATCAATAAAATGAACAATATATAAAGGAATGGATTAATGATTCAAATTATGTGGATCAATTATTTCAAATCAATACATTATATATACAGAAATTATACGACAAAAGAAGTAAAAAGAAAGAGTGAAGAAAAAGTTACTTAAGATAAGATTATTAATGTGAGAAAAATATGAAAACACAACATTATTACAAAAAAAATTATAAATAAATATAAAGTTTACAAAGAAAAAGTATGCAACACACACATACATTGAATAACAAAAGTATTGTGGGTAGATGCATATATTTTTGTGAATGAAGAAATTTAATTATTTAAAATCATTGTCCACCTAACCTCGGGCTCTACGTTTTACATATTACGTATATATAATTTGGAATCCAACCTATAAAAGTGTCTAATGAAAGGATATATATCCTTTTGATATAGATTATTCAGACAAAGGCACCCTTAACAGACGTGTCCAAAACGCACAGTTCTTTTAAAAGTATTGGCTATTGGTGCAAATGAATTCACATACAAATGGGTCTATATTTTAATTTTTCACTTGCATTTTGAATTATCAACTACCTAGACAAAGTACTAGGATGTAACTAGTGGGCGGCTATTGTAAGAACAAAAAGCTTTAACCTTGGTAGGGTTGACTCACGAAACTTACCAACAACACAAAACCTACAAATCAAACATGTGTTTTTGTGGAAAAATAGCTCTCAACAAAACATAGCCACATACATACCAATTCTATATAATTTATACTCACATACCCACTTAGCTCCAAACTCGTGGCCACAAATCTCCTTCTCTTTTCTCTTTTCTCTTTTATCTATCATTACACTACACTTTCTACCATTAATATAATATTTTCATATTTTCAATGTCTATATACGTATATAGTTTGTGATGATCAGCAAAGAATGTTACGCCCGTAGAAATGTTGGATAATAAAAGTGCGATCTTGATGGAGACAATTTTGGCCGATAAAATTTCTTAAAAAAAAAAGTAAATTTTATCTAGGAATATTGACTTGGATTCTTAAGATGTCGCAAAGTAAAAAATTACAACATAGGAATCACATGCTTTAATATTACAATCTCATATTACACTATGGTTCTTTGCTCAAACATGTAAAAATTAAATAGTTCAAGCATACACAATGTGTGTTCAGTGTTTCACTGATAGAAGAAGAAGGAAGTGTTGCTGTATTTAGCCTTTAACCAGAACCCTTAAACTTTGTACAGTATCAAATTTATTTTTTGCACTCACCGAAGAATTTTAAATAAATTATAAATTCTTATTGCACCAACTGCTTTGAGATTGTTCCTGATTAATACATTAAATATTAACATGACAGAAAATGAACACATTTACTAACTACTACCTATTTCACATTCACTGATAATTCGCTTTTCAACTATATTATTTTCACCAACATAGTAATCTACATTTTTCATCAGGTGATTTGAATGTCAATATAAAGAATGGAAATGTTTCTGCAATGGAGAAAGAGGATTGACCATGTTAAATGCATTTGAAAACCCAAACTATAAAGTAATTAAATCTAAAAGTTAATGAGTGTATAAGTAAAAACAAATGAATTGATATGATTGTAAAATTTATTTAACACTAATATTATATATATCCTGCTGTTATTAGAAGATAACATAGGAATAAATTGAAGGAAAGGACTTTTGGGAAATTGCCGACGTCAGTATTGCATAAGCATAGCGTCAACAATAGCTGACACGAAAATTCATACTGGTTTAAAACATGGCTGCCATATCAATGATATACCTCTTACATGATTGTAGTGCTTATAATGAATTGCTCAAATGTAAAAGCTACTATTATGATTTTTTTACTGTTATAAATGATACGGTGTGGGTTAATTGAGTTGTAAAGTCTGAACAAGAATGGGTCCAGATGGTCATTTTCTATTCTGTAAAGGGAGGGAATATTTGGAGAAGAAAAGAAGACAACAAAGAAACTCCAAAAAAGGGTTTGGACGGTCTTGACCTAAACAATGATACCCCATTCGTCTTATGCCCTTGGAACATTTGTTGGTAACGGGGTCAATACGTCTTTAGACCAAACTGTGGATGCAATTTAATCTTAAATTATGTCATCTCACCTTTCTCTACATTTTCTCCTACAACCCAAAATGTTCTTCCACATCTATGTGGTGTAGATGTTAGAAAAAGATAGCATAAAAGAACACTAAATTATGATCTCTTTGATAATATAGGACAATGTAAGACACTGTTAACATATTTTAGTTAGTTTACGTATTGTCAATGCAAGAAAGTAATTGATGGAAGCTGAAGAAGAATGAATAATCTGTATAAACCCTCGCCGCGTACCTTCATCCTACACCCTTAATAAAATTAAGTTATATATTTTTTAAATATTGTTTCTGTATTATTTATTAATTAATATAAAAAAGCTAGATTTATATATATAGTAGCATATAAAGCACTGACTGCTTCATATTAGTTATTGATATAAACTTTCAATTTCGATAACAAATAATGCTTACCAAATTAAATGACCAAGAACTACATATAAGTTTTAACCTAAATATTGTTTTTTAGCTACTAGTGTTAATATATTTAGTTATATTGTTTTTATATGTTTTTGTAACACTTTTTTTTTAAAATATATTTTACTTTTTCTTTTTTTTAAAAAAATTGTTCCTGTCCCGCTATAATTTTATCTCACGCGTTTTCTCTATCCTGTATTCATATTTTTTTAATTATACAAATAATAGTAATAAACTATGTAATTTGAACACGACCCAGAAACTTATATTCAAAATTGTGCTCTTGATTAAAAGATCTAGAAGAACGTGACTTTTTTAATGAAATATTGTGCATAAACTATCTATAAGATAGAGTTAGATTATTTTAAGAAGTTGAGATTATTTATTTATTTTAATTTATTTTTTTCTCTAAATTTACTTCCTTAAATTTTTATAATTTTAAGAGTTTTGTTAAGTGATGTCCTTAGATATGGATTAAAAAAATCAATAAATAAAAAGTTATTGTTAGAGTGACGTAATGGATGAGAGAAAAATTATATTTTTCATTTTAACTGGAACTATTTCTTATGTATTGATTAATATTTTTTTTTTATATTTCTAAAAAATATTGAAACAAAACTGAAGTAGTTGTGGCACCTGGTTAAGTGGCCTAATTCACTAGAACAAAGCAACGTGTATTATTAAATTTGAAACAGTTAACTTTGCTCGCATCTATAATAATATTTTGTTTGAGAAAAATGTAAATAAAATAAATAGAATGCAAGATAAACGGGTAAGTGTGTGAAGAGTTAAGAGTCAAAGCTTTGAGGGTTTGACTCATGGTGGTAAGAAGAGGCCCCACGTGCTTGTTGCACGCGCGCATGCTTGGTGGGACCCTTGTTGACTCTTGCCGCCTTAAATGACAACCAGGTCATAAGCATGACGTCAACTTTCGCAATTTCAAGAATACTTTGCCCACTCAAATTTATTAATAAATATTTTCGCTTAATTTCTTATATTCCTTTTTGTTTTTTTCCCTAATCTTTATTAGTGTACATATATATATGGTGGTTAGACTCTAACAAGTTTTAAACATTAAGCCCACCTATTCAAACAAGTTGCTTATTTAACGTGTTTTAAATGAAAATGATTTATTACTTTAAATAAACCATAACATTATTCTATACTAACTACATAGTGGGTGTTTTTGTATAGTCAAAGATAATATGCATATATAAGAATTAAATTTTAAGGAAATTGAGAGTCCAAATATGAGATGATTTGGCAAATGTTTGAAGCTTTGAAGCAAATGAAGACGTACTAAATATTAGGCAGTGGTCCATAACACATACGATTCGATTCAAGAATATATATTGCATGATTTGTACGTAAACCCAATAAATTCCGCAAGTCACTCCCTGACAAATTAAAATTCTAAAGTTTAATATTTGAACTGAGATTAGGCATCTTAAACATTTAGGTTATGTCAAAGTAAACTTTCAAAGATCAATAAGTTTCCTTTAAGTCAATTTCCTCTCAATTTCAAAGGACACAGAAACTTACTATGGATCTGACCTAACTTCTGTTACTGCCCGAATCATCAACTTGGACTTTTTCTCTAAGAAAATTCTCTTCCTTCTTCTTTCCAAATATATATTATATTATGTTGACAATTTTGTTGTAATCATAGCTGCTAAGAATTACTCCGATCTGACTTTAATTTGCACTAATTAATTGCTATTTTTAATCAATACGTTTTCTCTCATAAATAACATAAAAAATATCTATTTGTGGGAAGGGTTATTATACATGTTCTGTTTCTTTATACAAATAATTAAACATAGAAGTCGAAATATAAATCGTTTACTTCATTTTCAGTAGAATTTATATATATTTTGCTTTTTCTCCTAACCACTTAAATGATAGCAAATCTTAATTATCAATTGATAAGATATAATTACTATGCTTAACAAATAAGTTATATATCTGTTTGTTTCTTTATTTGTTTAGGGCCCATATTTCTTATAGCGACCAAGAGAATGTTAATACATCATTGTGTCAAATTCTACGACAGATTTTTCAGAAATTTTGGTTTATTTAAATTGTGTAGAATAAAATAATTATAACTTGTTTTTTCTAATCCAATATGATTTCCATAAGTTATGATGTTCATATGTTTTCATGAGTTGTGATTCCTTTTCAAGTAATGTTTAGAGATACAAAAAGCAAAAACATCATGGTTGGATTGGATTTAAGTAAATTTAAATATAACGTCTAATTGAATTTAATATTATACTCAATTAAGACCTTAGATTAAATCGGATCATTTATTTATTTATTGTATTTACTTTCATTTTTTTGATAAAAAACATTACCAAAAATCTTTGGTAACCTTATTTAAAATAGGAAGACAAAATATTACTAGATTTTTTAATAATATATATGTATATGTGTGTGTGATGCAATACATATGAAGTTAATTAAAGATAAAAGAAGCACAAAGAACACAAAACTTGGAAGTAAAAGACAAATAAGTTTAACCGTATGATTTTAGTAAAATATTAAAACATATGAGTTTACCTCTTAGTATTTCTTGACTTAAAATGATATTTTTCATGTTATGAAATTACAAAATAAATAAATAAATAAATAAATGTAGTGTAAAATATAAAAATATAAAAATAAATTACTTATTTAAAATTATAAAAGAATTTCTCATTGATTTAAAATTTTCAACGCGCTTTTATGAAGGACATTGGCGTAAAAAGTGAAGATTAGATAGAAACTCAATTAATCTCTTATACCAAAATAAGTTTTTAATAATTCTAATACTATGTTATTATAGCTTTGATATTATATACGAAGACAATGAGATTTGTTCAATTCAACTTTTAAATTACTTATTAAGTAAAAGAGAAAAAGACTTAAACTTACTTCATTTACTTTTTATTAACCAACTTTTTTTCAAAAGAAATAGTAGAAATACTTTATCAATTTAATCAATTTTACTTAGCCTTTCAAACATTCACTCTTTTTTTTTTTTATGATTGTTTCACTTTGTGTGCTGTCACCATGAATTTAAGCATTTCACCTGCAATTCAACTCAAATAAATAAAAGCTAGAAACAATGTAAATTTAATAAAACATACTTACACAAAAGTACATAAACAGAAATATAGGATACAAGTTGATTCAAAATAAAGAAAATTATAAGAATTATGCTATACATAATAATAGAAAACATAATGTCATCAATCACAAATTGAGCCTGGGAAGCTTTTTAAATAAATGCAAATTGCAATGTATACATTGGGATCATCATATTAAGGTATCAACTAATAAGCATGAAATGAATCAAATTAATATTAGATAACAAATGGTAATTAAATGTATGCTAGTGAATTAAAAATAAAACTCGAATAAACTGTTTACAATTGAAGATTATAGCAGCTGATAAAGTTATAAAGAAAAATGACAATATATAAATCGCACTGTGTACTTAAATCGTAAAATACCATTGTTTGTTCACTACATGTTTATATTATACTATACAATGTAATTGATGTCACCTAAAATGGTGATTTAATGTTTTACTAAATATATAAGTAATTAATTAATGTTTTGAGAAATGAAAACCAAAGACGTATTGAAAGAGTGAAATCGAAAATTGTTAACTTTATAAGAATGAAAAATATATAAAAAATGAAATAAAGCTTTTTTGGTCAGATGATAAAATAATGATGTTACATGAAAAGAAGAGATATTGTACGATTTGTTAATTTACCTAATCGAAATAATCGTGTAAATAAAATATACGCTAAGGTGTAAGTCAAGACGATGAGATTATGTATGACAATCTAATCTGAAAGACATAGAACAAAAGCTGAATGACAAAGAGTAGGGGTTGACATTGATTTAATTACGTATGGTTTATCCATTTTCCTCATTTAACAAGTATTTGACATCAAACACAAGTATTCTGCAGCAGTTGAAACTATCTAAACTAATATGTATTAACTACCTTAAGACAAATATGTTTTCATTCTGCGTGGAATATTGTCTATCTCAGCTAATATCTAAGGGAACACTGCCATTGTTGACATAGAATCTGGTCCCTGCTACAGTTATGTTAGGTCAAGCATTAGTTACATTCTTGTGTTTTGGTTTCACCAACCCACGTGACGCACACGCGCCTTCTTACAGCGTCATGCCCACCCAATGTTCTTTTAAAATTCAAATATTAGTGAATTTTCTCACCTACTATTTTTTTTTTTATTTATTTATTTACTTGCTATTGTGGTACTACAATGTCTTCAATGATAAACATCTGGACCAATAGATGGTCCTCAACCTTTTGAATTATTATAATCGTGTATCACATCCACAATTTCTGAGACAAAAACGGAGGACTCAAAGTAAAAAATCGATAAATTTTTGTATGATTGATATATATCTACTTGATTACTGTATTATTTGATAAATTATTAGTTTTTAATTTTTTGTAAATTTTATAGTGTTTTGATTGTACTCAATCCGATTTTCTAAAACGTATGGAACTACTTGTTGATGAAAATTTTCCTTCTAACACTGCTTTTTATTGACAACACTTAGATTTGATATCCTAGTTAAAAATTTAAAACTCAGTTCCATTACATGTAATATTAAATGACATTTTGAACCACAGTTTAGAAATCAGGGAATTTGAACCACATGATCTTATTCATCCATTGTCACGATCATAGTCAATACCATCATACTCACGAAACTTTACACATAAGGAACACAATTGTCCACAAGTCATGTATTAATTATAATTCTTCGTGAGATACTACTATTACACATATTTTTAAAGAAAAAGTAAGACAGAGAGAAAACAAATCCAGGACAAATAAACAAACACCAATTAATTATATTTGAAAAAGAGAATTAGAATTGGATTCAAAATTCTCTATTTCTCTTTTTTTCATTTGTCAAATCATCCCTTGTAATGTCAACCGCGTTCCGGTAATCTCCTTAGCCGTACCCTTTCAACCGTTCCTTATATAAAATGTCGCAAGCTCCCGCACCTTTCATATATACCAATTAGCTTCTGAGTGTGTGACTGTGTTAGAAGATCTCAAAGATACAGGCAAATCTGCAAATTCTTAAGGACACAGATTCAGCAGATAAACACGTGTAGCGTAAGTCTTGCCATGGCTGAGGAGTTTCAAGCTGCTATTTGTGGTGAAAGTTGGTGGAATATTAATTCGACAAGAAGTGTGTTCCCTCTTATCTCATCAACATGTTCCGTGGCAGCAGCTGATGCAGGAAACTACAGCACTTGGCAAAGCACTGATTTCGTCGATTTGAAGGGAACGAGGTCTTGCGCTGAGGACATTAATAACTTTATTTCTTCTGATAATTCTCTGAGTTTTCTTGATGTTGAGAAGCCCCAGCTGAGGGACACGGCTGGTGGAACTGGAAGCATCCTCACCGATTCCACCTTACAAATGATAGGTTTTGGCATGTCATCTTCAACTTCATCGAATTGGAATCAATCTTTATTGTAAGTTTACAGAATAGGGTATCTACCAAAACAAATATATGTTGCTATTAGTACGGTCCAAAACTTCCACCAAGGAAGCAAAAGTTGTTTTTCTTTAGCTTTTTCTTGTTGTTTCTTTTGAAAAAGGAACTTCATCTTATCAAGCATATCCTTATCTTTTTGAATTTCTTTCTCTGCAGAGGGAGTGATTTTCATTCTGTGCTTCAAGGAGAAACAGGCATGGATGGCGATCTACCAAAGAATTTCTCATCTGCTGGTGGCCAAGGTTCCACCGCTGATGCTTTCAAGTCAATGAACCAAGAATTTTCCTTTGATCAGCAAAGTCTGAATTCCGTTGTTACGAGCACCGGATCATTATCTGGTGGTTTTCCAGTTGTTTCAGCCTCCTATGGTTACCCTTCAACCTTGATACAAGGCTTATACGACCCTGAGCCTCAACCACAGCCACAGAACTCACTTTTCACCAACCCCCCCATGTCCTATTCTTCATCTACCGCAAACTATGGGACATGTTCTAATGAACTGTCACCAACTTGGGCCAAAATCTCTTCACTTCTCAAGCCCTCAACGCCAAAACAGCAGCTTAGTGGATTGCACTTTTCCAACAACACTTCTTTCTGGAATGGTTCGGCCGAAGCACTTCATGACATAAGAGCAGGTGTTTTTGCTTCCTCACAGGCGCAATATCAAACGCCAAAATTTGAAGAGAAATCCAACAGTTCCAATACTCTATTAAACAAGGTTATTAATTAATTAACGGTTTCCAAATTTGTAAATATATCCACTGCTGGCTAGCTAGCTCTAGGTTTTTTTATTTTTTTGTGGGTTAAAAGTGATAATATCGGTTAAACTGCAGCTCAAGAGAGAAGAATCGCCAGACGCAATCTCATCTGCGAAGAAAAATTCTTCTGAGCCTGCATTCAAGAGGCAAAGAATTGAGACTCCATCTCCATTACCAACTTTTAAGGTACTGTAGTGTTATATGTTTATTTTTCATTTAGTATCAGTTTTTGCTTTTTCTTCATTTTATTCTATATATGTGCGAGACTGCTAAACCTTCATAATAATATATAACTATTTAGAATTGATCAAGCTGATATGCATATATGGACAGGTAAGGAAGGAAAAGCTAGGGGACCGCATCACTGCTCTTCAGCAATTGGTTTCACCTTTTGGAAAGGTAAATTTATGTATGTTCTTAGTTTCACCTTTTTTTCCCCTTCACAGCAGCTTTGTCAATGATATGGTAGAATTTGAACCTTTACCTTTTTAGACTCTGAAGGGTAAAAACTAACCGGATATTATACTCTTATTGATTTTAATAGACGGACACAGCATCCGTTCTTCACGAAGCCATCGAGTACATCAAGTTCCTTCATGACCAAGTCAGTGTATGTTTCCATTGTTCTTACTTTGTTTTAAAGAAAACCCTAATTATACACACACACACACATATTTTCTTGGCTTATAATATGTAAGTTGTTAAGAAGGAAAGTTAAGCGACAAGGCTTTATGAGTGTTTAAATATAGTTTTCGTTCTTAATTTCAGGTGTTGAGCACTCCATATATTAAAAATGGAGCTCCCATTCAACACCAGCAGGTACACGATAATAATTTTATTTTATCTCACGTTTCAAGCGACACACATGCACTTAGCACATCTAGATTCACTGCAGTCAAAATCGGCGTAGTGAATGATGTGTTGAAACATAAAGATTTGATAATTCTATTCTGGTTTATCTTATCGGCGTAGTCAACACTATTATACTGTCACTAACTACATTACCTGTAAATAAATATCATTAATCAATAAATTTTTGAATGTATTAGATAGAGATGGATTAAGATAATGAATACATGAAAATAGTGAACCGTTTATGTGATGTACACAACATGAGTAAATGTAGTGAATGGGTCCATGCATGCACTGAATGTAAAGATTTTTGTTGAGGATTTTGAAATATTTGTATATGGGTGTGTTTGAAGGATTGTGAAAATCTGAAGGAGTCAGAAGGGCGAAAAGAAGATCTGAGAAGCCGAGGGCTGTGTTTAGTACCGATTTCGAGCACGTTTCCGGTGGCTAATGAGAGCAGTGTTGATTTCTGGACGCCAACATTTGGAGGTGCAGTGATTGGCAGGTAGAGAGCAGTGGAGAAGTGGTGACCATATAAAAACTATATATTTATGAGTGTAAAGTAAAGGAAAGAAGAAGAAGAAGACACGATTGTTAAAGAGAAAATTAAAGGTGAAGATAAGAAAAGAGAAAAAGGGGAAGGAAAGAAAAGGAATGTGAGTGTTGATTCAAAGAGGACACGTAAAGCAGACTGATGTAGCTGGTAAATGATTAGAGACTACTGGAAGAGAATAATAGATTAGCTAGCAATAGTGTTTTAATTATTAAAGTCGATGAGTGGCAGGAACAAGTGCTAAATTCAGAGGCATTTGACACATTAGATTACAGAGTTTTTGTTGCTGCTGTTCTTAGAGTCACTGTTATATGCCTGAATTTAGCAGATGGGGCTACCCAGTTAAAACGCCTTTTGTTCCTGCTGATCGATGTATATCTATCTATATCTATATATATATATATTGAATCTTTAAAGAGGTGTTGCACCAACTTTAATTGGTTTTATTATTTGAAGAGATCGTTTTCATGTTCAATGTTTTTGGGTTATTTGATTATACTCTTTCATTTGATTAAAGGTGGTAGTGTGATCATGCATATAGTGGCTTACTTGCTACTTTCCCGTTTTAGGGTTATTTATTTTTGTCTACTCATCGAAATAGTGTAGCTAATTATAAATTATGAATAAGTTATAAGCGAGGGCACGCGGCATATGGCTTTTCAAGCACGAATCAAATCATTGTCTTTGTCTTTCAATCATTATGCTCCATCCTTATAAATACTTATCTTCCCCATCACAATGCTTATGTTTTATTATAAATTTTCAGATTACAAAGTAAGATGTGAGGTTGTGAAATTTTTTTATTTTAATCCTATTTTTCTTTATCTACAGTTGGTTAAATGTTTCCTGCGTTATTTTCCAATTAAAATTAAATCTTTGCTTTGGTAATTGGTATTATTAAACACATATTTGCGAATTTTAGCCCTGTATTTTACGGGCAACGAGTTCTTTATTTATTTGTATGTTTAGCAGTGTGGCTGGTTTTTCATGGATTCCCAGCATTAAACAGAAATAACAACTTGTGTGCATTAAATTAGTATGTCTATTTTATCTAAAAATCCTGGTTAGTATTTTACCAATCAATATTTATGTTTTTGTTTTAGTTTATTTATTTACAATTAAAATATTTTTTTATTTATTTCATTTTATTGCAATTTTCACATCAATCATAGGCATGGACAAAAATAAAGCTTATAAAGACTTAATTTCACTCTTTCTCATGAGTTGACTTTTGGATTTGGGTTAGGTTTAATCCAAATTAAATAACCTAAAAACCCTAATTATATATATATATATATATATATATATATATATATATAACTTTATATAATTGTCTTGTTTAAAGGCTTATTCCTAGGAAGCAGAGGTTTCTTTAAATTTTATATCAATTATAAATATGGTCCAAAATATAACTTATGAAGGCGTAGACAATTTTTTTTCATGAAGAAATTTAAGTTCTCTCCAATTCTAGCTGAAAAGATGAAAAATTTGTATAAGTTATGAAGAAATGATAGATCTCATTACTTGTTATTATTATTGAAATGTTCTTAAGCTATGTTTATTTTATCCTCTCTTTTTTTTTCACATAGTTTTTAAAAATTTCTATTTTAAACAAAAAAAAAGTTATTTGGTTTTAGTTTTTTTTTTTTTTTAAATTTAAACATTCAAGAAATCGTACAATAAAGACAAATATGAGAGTAGTAGAAGAATAGAGAAAAAAAAAGCAACAAAAGCGAGTTCTCTTTTATTCAGGTGCATTCTTTTGTCTTATTCCAAGTATTTAGCATGAGCTTCCTTTCGAAAAGAAAAGTATAACGTGACACGTATAAATTATTTATATTTATTTCACACTATATTTTTTATTTTTTACTTTTTAAAAAAAATATATAAAAATTTATTTTTTATGATTATTTTATTTTTATATTATGTGTAAAATAAATATAATAGTATATCATCTTATCATTATTCTTTCAAAAAATGAAAACAAAATATTTTACAAAATGATTTTTAAAATCTATTTTTCTCTCTCTTTTTAGTATAAAGTGATAAAATATATATTTTTGGAGAGGGGTAGAATAGGTGTTTCCTGTAATATTTAAAAAGAAAAGTAGTGTGGATAAACACTATGTTATTTTAATATTGGACAATTAAACCTTTTAGAGAGTCATAAATTGGTTTAATTCCTCTAAGCATGATTAGCAAAAGAATTGACATATGGGGAGAAAAAAAAGAAGGAATGATGTATTTAAAAGGTGATATAATAAGGATAGGGCAAAAGAAGAATTAAAATAATGAGAAGAAGAATAAACTTAAAGGTGAAGAATGGGTATATGAGAAGTGAGTAATGATGAAAAAGTAGCACTTTAGTAATTAAAAATACAATGGGAAGTATTATAATTTTGATTTTAGCATACTTGAAGCATCTGGAGATGATATATTTATGAAATATTGGTGTGTGTGGTAACTTAGTACAAAAGAAGATACACACATAAAGGAATTTGATAAAGTAGGAAAGAAAAAGACAGAAAGCATATCATTGCGATTTAATAAAGCATTGATATTATGACTCCTCACACATCTTTCTTTTGTTGTTTTGGCTAATCAATTAGAAGGCCCGTGTCTTCAATCTTCTAATGCAAGTTGTTCTTCAGAAAAAGTTCTCCTTCTTTTTTTATTCTTCCATAGCTCCGATCACACCGTTTAGTATTCTCACCACTAACACTCAAATCTTCTCTTTTTCAAAAGGACAGAAATCATCTCATAAGTACACATTCTCACTTAAGCATTTAACTCTTCATACCAATTTCTCACAACATTAATTACGAATATCGTATGCCAAGTTTACACTAAAAACTGTTTATCGGATCACCTTCTCAATATTCATTTCTAAACAAACAAATTACAATCTTTTATAAATTAAAATTAACTTATATATAAATATTCTATCAAATTAATTTATGTATAACCTAATTTTAATATAGGGATATGTAATGGGTTTCGATTTGGCCACTCACAACTTGTTTGAGAATTTCTCCTTATACTTTCAAGTATTTTTCTCCTAGACCTTGATATTACTAAAAAATACCCTTAATCATTATTGATACCAATTTTCAAATAATTAAGTTTTTATTGGATTTTAAAATCTGATAGGATCTTTGTTGTCAGATTCGAAATCCAATAAAAATTCAGTGAGATTTCAAAATTTGTTGGATTTTTTTCTAATTTTTCTTTTAAATTTATTTTATTTCAAATTTAATATATATGTTTTATTGATTTTCATTTCATTAATAATTTTGTCTATAAATTATAAATCTATTGTTTTAAAAAATTAAAAAAATTAAATTAAAACTTAAAAGGTAGAATTGGTTTTCCAAAGTCAAAATCGACTTTTAAAGTGAAAAGTTTCAGCGTGAGCTAATTTTAGCATTCTGAAGAAAAAATTGAGGTGCAGATAGAAAGCTTTGGAGATGCAGGTAGAAACTCCCAACTTGCTCAGTGTGGTTACAGTTTTGGCCCAGAAAAAGATACATACTGGGCTTCCAAGCGCGCAAAGCTTTCTTCAAGGTAAGAAGAGATGATAAAGTGATTTAAAATTTTCTAATTTCAGTTATCATGAAATTAATTTGTAATCTTCGTTCAAATCTATTATAGAATTAAATAATTCCGAAGTATGACCATCATATGGACAATTTTGTCCCGTCATATCTATTTTATTCGAACCTATCACATCATAACTCCATTTCAAAGCTTTGAAATTATGAAAATTTGGTGGAAATAAAGTTATAGCATAAATCGAAAGAAACAACAGAGAATAATCCAATGTGACACTTTCTTAATTATTAATAAATTAAAAATCTCAGAGCGGGTGCATTCTTCAATGGGATATTCTTGCCAAAGAAGAGGATCTTCTTATTTGTAGTGTTGCTTTCTTTAATAGAATATTTGTTAGACTTTATTGCCGCATTATATTTGTTAGAATATTTGTTAATATGTTCGTTAAAAAAATTAGCAAATTTCTTTTTATCATTCGTTATTATTTTCTCCCTACTATATCATATGACTTGGTTATGTAATAATACGTTTGTCAATTGACTCTGCTACTAGTTTATACAATTTACATGATAATTACGAAAATAGATTCCTAAAATAGCTTCTTAGCAATGGCTGCAAAGTATTTTCCTTGATGAAAAGCTTGAGCCAATTCTAACTCAGTTGGCTGCCTTGAGCCATCATCCCCAGCATAAGTTCCTGCACCATCCCTTCGCCAATTGAGTATCCAATGGGCACAAAAATCATTCCATGGTGAACAAGTTGAGTAATACATGTCATTTCTGTTGGGATAAACTTAAATTTTAAAGATTTATTATTTTATTAGTTTTGGGTCTAGTAATATTTAGTTTGATTTAATAGAGATAAAATAAAAATAGGTAGTTATGATTTTGTGTTTATTAGATATGATATTATTTTATGATAGAATAAGGAAATTTTATTTTTAAGTGAGTTGATATTTTATTGTCAGTTTTTATTATTTGAAATTGGCTCATTTGCACCTATAAGATTGCTAAGGTTTAATGAAAATAACCCACGATTGAAAAGTAATATTATTTGTGTGGGTCACCGTTTTTAACTCTCCTTATACACCCAACCAACATGTTAGTCCTTTGTTTGAGGGGAGGATGTTGGGTACAAACAAAGTCCCACGTCAAAAAATATAAGAGATGAACATGAGTTTATATACACATGAGATACCTCCATTGATAAGAGATCTTATCTATGTGGAGACTTTATGTGTATGTGTGAGTGTGGAACCCCTCCCTACAGTATGTAGGTGATAACTCTTAGGTCTCATTAACCTGAACGGCTCGGTTGTGTTGATTCACTGTGAAGGTTTAGTACACTTTTGATTTACTATTAGACCTACTTTTTTCTGTTATTCTGTTTCAGTCTCTTTTTCTATATATTTCTTCTCTTGTATCTCTTTGAATCCTTCAGTAAAACTTTACATTTCTCTGCCCTACTTTTTTCTGGCTTCTCTCTTCTCTTTTCTCTCCCTCTTTAGTTTTCTTTTTCATTGCTGCGCTGTAAATCTATGAGTAGGTACAAAACACTTGTGCTTGAACGGTTATTATATAAATCCTATTAATTACTAAATAAGTTTTAAAAGTAAATATTATTAGCAGCCTTATGATGAAGCGGCCTTTCTCCATAACTTATTCTGAAAAAAAAAATGTTAATTAACTCTTGTCCAATGCATAGGAACCACGATCTTAAATCCCAAATAATTATTATATTTTAGGAAACCGAACGATGTTAAATCCCAAATATCAAATCACTCACACTTATGCAGATGTCTTTGATATTTGGTTATTTTATTATTCAAATTCTTATAGTATGAAAAATTATACCTTGATTGTCCTTAAATGAATAGTGTAAATTGAATTTATTTATACTTATATGTATTATGTGTTTTAGTCTTTAAGATTGTATCATGTAAGCTCATACTTTAAACACTTAAAAGTATCTTAGTAAAGGATTCCTTCCAAATCATGTTTCAATATATTTGTTTGTCGCCATTGCCGAAAATCTATAATACTTGAGCGAAACACCATGAGGAATGAAGTTTCTTGGTAGTTTTAATCTGTCATTGGATGAACTGAGAAAGATACTCATATAGCCAGAATACGGGATACAGGATACAACAGTATGAAAAGTGAAAACAAGTATATTGAACATGAACATGAAGCATTGATTTATTCTCACACTTATTTGAAAATACTATTTTATTTGAGAAAACGGTAATGGTTGCAGAGTCATTGAGATCCCTTGAGCTTCTTAGCAATGCCTGCAAAGTACTTTCCCTGATGGAAAGCTTGAGCCAATTCTAACTCACTAGGCTGCCTCGAGCCATCCCCAGCATAAGTTCCTGCACCATATGGAGACCCACCTTTCAACTTCTCCAACTCAAACATGCCAGCGCCAAATGTGTATCCAATCGGCACATAAATCATTCCGTGGTGAACTAGTTGAGTAATAGATGTCAACCTGTTTATACAATCAAAAAACACTTCTATAGATATCAAACTTTCATATAATAACTTATAAGCACTGATATATACAAAATCAAAAGAACAATTCGGTGACTCACGGGGTAGTTTCTTGACCACCTCCTTGAGAAGCAGTGCTGTAGAAGAAGCCTGCAGGCTTTCCTGCTAGTGACTGTGTCCGCCATAGGCCTCCAGTTGCATCAAAAAATGCTTTAAATTGAGCAGCCATAGATCCAAATCTTGTAGGAAAACCAAACAAAAAGCCATCGGCCTCAGGAAGCTCATTGGGAGTAATAATCGGAGCATCACTCTTTGGAGGTGCTCCCAACTTCACAAGTACTTCTTCAGGCAATGTTTCGGGTACCTGTATGTTTAGATACAAAGACTCAAACATCATTTTAAAGATATTGCCATGAACATTTCAACACTCCGGTGAAAAAGGTTTACAAACCTGCCACAGTTTTGCTTCAACTCCCTCCACAGAAGCAGCACCTTTTTCTATCTCCCTTGCTAGCTTCTCAACATGTCCATACGTAGAATAATAACTAAACATGCAATGCAAATTCCAATCAGATCAGAGATAGAGAAATAAATTAGTACTATAACTTCTGGAACAGCATAGATACACTATTATTGGTCTTACGATACTCATTATAAAAATTTATTAGAAACTGATGGAGTTAGTTTAGAAACTCTCTACTATAGTCAAAATGGTGGGGCTTTACCCGTTCCTTCATGAAATGATTACACAGCTTATTCATTTTTGAGACAATGGAGGCTACCAATTGACACTGAACCCCTCAAATTTCAGAGGCAAGATTCCTTCTCACGCTCAAAGAACTTTGATTTCAGGATTATGCTATTTACGTTATGATTTAATTTGGTTCGATTGGATTCCACACGAGTTCAACAGCAACAAGAGTAAGAAACACGCTCCAATACTGTTCTGGTTAGAAAGGGCAGAATTCCCAAATTTTTAAGGAAAAAAGGGAAAAAAACAGCATCGCTATTCTACATCAATACGAAAACCTTGATTCCTTCAAATACCATAGGAACAAGAACAAGACCAGCTAAACGTTCGTAGTTGACTTTTGATTCCGCGGTGAAAATTCTTCACATGTAAGACATAGTTCTAATACTAAATCTAATATTTTGACAAAGTTCTGGAAAGAGAAGCATATAATAGATTAACTCCACAAATAAGAAATCCACGATGTTGAAAATGAAAACATAACCATGGCATCGATCATTAATTACGAATGAAAAAAATAAAGCAGCACCAGAATACATGGATAGTAGTAAAGTGGTTAATAAGGACAAAACTAAGAATACAAGGCATGAAATTGGAGTATTGCTCACGACTTAGCCATCAAAGTAAGACAAAAAAAGATGAGATTTAGAATGTCTTACATAATATAAACCTTGGTAGCCATTGTCAGTGACTGCTAATGTCTTGTCTCCCCTGTCTCTATGAAAACCAAAAGGTGTTGCGAATGAAACCTTAACTGAGTACCTAGCTTTATAGTGTATCTTATTACAGGAGTCCAATACAGAAATGTTTATCCAGGAATTAAGAACTCTGATCCACATCATATGAACGAATTATTCAAGTTGGTAGTTAATTAATTAAGTGCACAACAACTTATTTATTTCATCATTATTGTCTTTCGTCAATTATTTTATGTTTTATCATGCGTTACGTCTTTTAATTAATCAATAAATGGTGGGTGATGATGCATGATTGGCGGGTCAAACTCAAACTTACATCACACGAACATGGAGTAGTTGAAATCACGTCCTTGTTCACTCATGATTTATTATTCCTATTATTGAAAACTATAATACCATACTTCTATGACTTGGATGAGCCATATTTGTCCCAAGGAAACTTCTTTTCTACTTTTTTAAAACTATTATTATGAATGGATACTAAATAAGTGGGAATTGTAATGATTTCAAATCCTTCCCTTCTGATTAGTATAATTCGGCTGTTTATGAATGAATAATAATTTGGTTTTTAAAGTTTATGGGTAACCCATTTAATCTGTTTCACCTAATTTCATTTTTATAATCCCCTAGTCAAGTTAGATATCCTCAAGTTGAGTTTTTTAATTTTTATAAAACTGATTAAATATTCAAATCGATTATTAAAACATGACTTATAAATTTTTAGTTAAAATTTATGAAGACGGGCCTTTAAAAAATTATTCATTTTGTATTATATACATATATATACCCTTAGGAACAGATCTGGAAATGAATTTAGATAAAGACAAGATTTATGTACGATGCTTTAAATACTTTTTTATATTGTTGTTCAATATAAAAAAGACAAATGATAGAACAATTCAAACACACGGAATTTTTTGCACAAATAAAACACGTCTATTCCTTTTTATCAAAATAGCATATAATAGTTTTTATTTACTCCAAGAGCACGTTTTTACTCTCTACTAATTCAGAATTCAATTTTCAGTTAACTGAATACTTTTTTTTAACAGAAACATTAAAAATATGTTTAGAATTCGATTTTTTGAAAATCAAATTCTGAATTAACAAAGTAAAAATATGTTATTTGACTAAACAAACCTATATGTGAAAAATTCTCAACCCGACAGATTTTACAAGTTTGAAGTACAGTCAATTGCAGTAAGAAACTCTCCTGCAATTTTCGATTTTTAGTTCCATAAAACTTGAAGACAAAATAAACAGTAGAGGATAATGATGCCATACGATCCACTAACATTTTCAATTTTTTTGTTTATGGTTCTTGAAATGATTCTTCTGTCGAAACTGCCCTTGAATATAAAATATTGTCTCTTATCGAGAAACATTTTTTTTTTATAAAAGAGAGATGAAAATAGGAAAAACAAGTTAAAAAACGAATCGTGGTTAAGAAATAAAGTTGTGTGTTTACTCTCTTTTTTTTAAGTGTAGAAATAGGTGAAAAATAGAGAAAAAATATATTTAAAAATGTTGAAATTTGATTGATTTAATAAAAAAAATAAAGATAAATAGAAGTAAGTAAAAAATAACAGTCATTCTCACTACTTTTGTTCTTCACAGATTCTTCTCTATCCACGTCCCATATCCGAGGGAGAGAACCATCTGAGAAAGTACTACAATCCAACCAGATGCAAATTGATCCCCAACTTGTCATACATTAGGATTCAGGAATATTTCGCCAATGCATTAATTAAATTGATCGCTAAAAGCTAGTTTTCAAAAAGCTCCGCGTGAAATGTTTTACATACTTCTGTTGCTAATTCTGTATTTAACATGTTTCGGTGGCAAATTCTGAAGTAAGTTGTTAGGAGTGGCACTCCTCAAATGAAAGCTTGGATTGGCATAGAATGGCGGAAAGTTATTGACCTGACAATGACATGATAACCAAGAATTGTAAATTTGCTTGGATTCTCAGAGAATTTTTCAGTCATCAAAGCATTACAGTCCAGTGTCCTATGGCTGAACACGAAAGCTTCCTCCTATGACTGCTAACTGGTACATTTTTTTTTATTTCCAATGTACAACAAAAAATAACCCTCATTTTGTACGGGAAGAATTTCAGAAAAAAGAAAAAAAGAAGAAAGAATCAACTCACCCGCAGAGGACATTACAATTGATCCTTCTTCATTCCAATTCCACCCCATAACGGTGTTTTTGGAAACTTGTTTAGTTCACTTTGAAACAAAGTTGTACACTTTCTGGTGAGCATAAACATAGAAGCAATATGAGTATTATATTGACGTTGAATGATCCAGCTGACATCCATTCACAGACTCGTTATCTCAATTCAACCAATGGGTGTTGACGGAGAAGGTGAATCAAACATAAGGAATTCCTCTTGACCTCGGTATTATCATCCTGCAACAACCAATCACAAATTTGCAAAACCCCATTTCTCAAGGACTCAAGAACACTTTCCTCACTATGATAGCAGAGCGAATAGAGAGCCCTAAGAGCATACTGAACTCCCCTGGAGCTTCCATTCCTCAACACACCAGCAAGAATCTGCACGCACTCGCCAAACCGTACCATCTGCTCCCTCCCCTCCTTACACTTCGCCAAAACCCCGATAATCTCTACGCTCCTCCCGAATCCGCGCTCCGAAGGAGAGCGGGGACGGCGCCGCACTCGACCGCCCGGCTGCGGTTGTCATGGAAGGAGCAGAGAGCGAAGAGCGCGGTGGCGGAGGGCGGAGGCATGAGAGAAGCGCGGGGAGTAAGGCGGGGGAGTCGGAGAGGCAGCGGCGGAAGAGGGAGTCAGCGTGGGTGGGCGCGTGATGAGGCGGAGAGCGTCGAGTTTGGAGAGGGGAGAGGAGGAGGAAGAGATTAGGGTGTGGGGGTGAGAATGGTTAAGAGGGTTTATGGGGGCGTAGTTGGAAATTAAGCTTCGCAGAGCGTGGTTGGGGATGAGGGAAGAGTGTTGTGAGAGGGGTAGTTTGGTAATTGGGCAAGTGCGGTGGCCGGCGTCGAGTCAGCTTTGGATGGAGGAGCGATCGAAGGTATGCCCAGAAGAGAGAATGACCGGGTCGGACATTATTAGGAGGGAAATGGGACACTTTAAGTGGTCGGGAACGTCTGCCTCAGACGCCATAGGTGGTGGTGCTCTTTCTGTTACCTTTTTTCCAAAATCAATGGGCCATAGTAACGTTTGTTATGCCCTTCCCAATCATTTATCATACTCCTACAATTTTAATCTTTTTTCTTTTTACAAATATAAAAATTAACTTTTTTAATAACCAAAATATTCTTAAAAAACTTAGTGATCATAAGCTTATTGAGAAGAAAAAATAATAGTCCAAGACAAAAACCATGATGATTCCCATTATCTGGTTAATTTTGAATGAGAAAGAAAATTTGATGCATATTTAACTTGCAAAGGCTTGTTCGGAAGGAATCAACGACCCTCAAGCGAAGTAGCAGTTGTGTGATTGGAAGCAGCGTGTGATGATGAATTTGACTGAGAGAAAAACCTCTCAGAATATATTCCTGGCCTTCCCGGTTGGGGGATCAACACATTCTCACTGTCCAACATCAAAAGCACTGATGACATTGTTGGCCTATCTTCTGGGAGCTGTTGAACGCATGACAGACCAACTTTAATACACCTTAGAGCTTCACATGTCGAAAACTCACCCTCAAGCAATGGATCCATCAGCTCCAATGCCCTATCTTCATTCCATACTTTCCATGCCTACCACGTTTTCAACTTATTCATTCAGTCACATTATAAGAAAAAGAAGATAACAAAAGACACACATTAACCACTTCACACACATGGCCTAGGAGATTCAGTTTGTGATCTGGGTGAAAAAATCCTTTGTTTTTCTTTCCGCTCAACACTTCCAAGAGTAAAACCCCGAAGCTATAAACATCCGATTTGAAAGAGAAGTGTCCATCTATTGCATACTCCGGGGCCATATATCCACTGTAACAATCGCAGAGGATAAAATAATTTTAGCAGTTAAGTTCAGAGAAAAACTGTGGAAAGTTAAGTGCTTACTAGGTTCCCACTACTCTCTTGGTCTTTGCTTCAGTTTGATCTCCACCGAACATTCTTGCCATTCCAAAGTCAGAAATTTTTGGATTCATTTCACCGTCTAAAAGAACATTGCTTGCTTTCAGGTCTCTATGGATTATTCTCAGTCTTGAATCTCTGTGAAGGTAGAGAATTCCCCGAGCAATGCCAATAACTATGTCTATCCTCTTTTTCCAACTGAGCATAGAACGTTTGGTTTCATCTGCTTCAGAATATTGTTTGTGTTACACACTATATTATGATAAAGTGAAATGTGTTTGCTCATAGTACGTGTTTCTATGTGTAGATGTGATTTTGGAATAGTTGAGTGACCAACCAAATAATAAGGAGTCCAAGCTTCGGTTTGGCATGTATTCATAGATCAATATTTTATCTTCACCGTCAATGCAGCAACCCAGAAGCTTGACAAGATTTCGATGCTGAAGTTGGGAGATCAAAATGACCTCGTTCTTGAACTCCTGCGGGCCTTGTCCAGAATTCTCTGACAGCCTTTTCACAGCTACTTCCTGTCCCGATGGAAGTTGACCCTACAAATCCAACAGAACCAAGATATTATTGTTGTTGTTGTAAAACCGAGGGCAAATAGCCTTTCTCGTAGGAAAACTATTTTGAGATCTCAGGATGTTGAAACCCGACATTGTTTTATGTAGGACAGTTGTCAGAGACTAGTATATGACACTATTTGGAATATAATTTTTCTTAATAATTAACCACAAAGAGAGAATAGTTTACTTTGTATACAGGACCAAATCCACCTTCTCCAATCTTGTTGTAATTAGAGAAATTCCCAGTGGCGGCTTCAATCATGCCAATCTCAAACATTGGAAGTTCAAATTCATTCCTTTCACTCCTGACTCTGCCAACACTAAACTGACTACCGGTCTGTTTGGCTGCTGACAGAAGCAAATAGCCAAGGATTAATCAGTAATGCTTATGAAAGGACAACATTTTAAAAAGTACGACAGATATATCTTCTCAAACTAGAACTACTAGTTATATTTACCTCCATTTCTTCTGCATTTCTTAATTATCAACCACAATGTTGATACAATAATTGTTGAAGCTACAGATGCAGCCACAGGAAAGAGTATGATTTTCTTCCTTTTACTTCCATTAGCATTTGAACCTAACACCACATATAAAGAGAAAACATACAATATATAAACATGTTTTGAGGAAAACTGAAATTGCTTTCATTGTCGAGAAAAAAACAACTTTAATATGATAGTTATACTATTGCACTAAAATAGTATTTGTTGGCTTACTCAAAAAACAAGTGGGCTAAATTTCTGATGACTGCTAAAATTGGAGTAAAACATGACATGGATTGGTAGCACATACCTTCAATGTTCTTACCCACTTCTGAAGCTGCAACCCGCAGGTAGAAATCTTGTCCATTCACAGAAACCTCTCTTATATCCAGCAAATCCCCAAACCATGCAATACAACCTTTGCCACTTGCATTTATATCTAGTTTTGCATAGCCAACACAAGAGCAGTTCTTAGAGCATTCTTTCTCACAGTGATCAATGCTGATGCTGTAGTTTGTACGAAACTCAGCGGCATCTGGAAGCTTCATTCCTGTAAACTGCTGAAATGCATCTCCGTTGCTGCAAACCTGTGTGTTTTTTCTAACACATCCATCTGACCACTCAGACCTTTCCCATTCGTGCGGAAGCTTCGGCTCAAAACCCTTCAAACACTTGCAGACAGGGGAGCTATTGATGTAACAAGAACCGTAAGCACCACAAAGACCATAATCATCACAACGGTCCCCTTGAACTGAAAATTCAGAAAACCAACTTGAATGATGATCATTCCATGAAAAATGCTGAATCAAACCAGACTGACTCAGCACAAATCTTGAAATGATGGTGTCTTTGGTCTCATAGGAGTAAAACACTTCATCAGAATCAAATACAAATATGGGTTTGAAAACTGGATTTGCACTGAGAGCCAGGTCACCTTTGAATTGTTGTCCATACCATGGTCCACTTCTGAAAATCTGCTTGTTTCCCCTGTGAAGGAAAAGCTGAGGAAGGCCACGTGGATCCACACTGTAGGTGTATTCTCCCGAAGAAGGATCAGAAGTGGTTTTCCAGGAAGTCAAGTGTCGATTCAAGCCAGTTTTGAAGTTCCAACCAAGTTTCATTCCTGGTATCAATGTGTCAGATGGGTAATCAAAACTCTCCCACAAATATCTCTCATTTCCATAGTCTTTCAACACAAAGTTTCCGGAATCTAGTAGCTGCGCCACCGGATTTTTTGCAGGCCCAGATG
Source organism: Vigna reflexopilosa (assembly GCA_027742785.1). NCBI lineage: Eukaryota > Viridiplantae > Streptophyta > Magnoliopsida > Fabales > Fabaceae > Vigna > Vigna reflexopilosa. Next base: position 33,215,545 of record CM050926.1, on the reverse strand, counting down.
AGTTTGAGGACCATGCAACACTTCCTGTTCGGCTTAGAAGAATGAGCTTGCCATCATCACTGAATGTCAAGGAGCCACCAGAGCTACCTAGTGGTTTGTCTCTATTAGCAATCCAAATAACTGTCTTGTTTGGGATACGCTTGTACCATATTCCAAGATAAATGTGAGTGGAATTGGTAGGACTGAAGAAACCCAGTTCAAAATTTTGAGAAGGTGAGACTAGTGTCTGGTTGCCACTGATGGTTTGTGGAGGAGTTATTTCATCCTCTGCTTCCAAAGCCGTAGGAAACAAGGACAGGAAATAGCAACAAGTAACAAAAAATAAAAGGGTGAACTTGGTTTTCTCCATGAGTAATTTGATCCTTTCACGTAACTACTTATAAAAGAAAATTTTGGTTCTTTAATCTCACTCTTCCCGATAAACTTATCATTGACCCATCTGTGAATTTAATTGGTTTGTTAAATTAAGCAAAAGAATTCTATAATTGGGAGCAGGTGTACCTTGAGGGTCCTGTTTTCTTTTTGAAAGGTTACATGAAATGTTTGGTTTTTCTAAACCAACGTGCAACTGTGTAAGAAATTCATTTTGTGTGATCTCATGTTGTTAATGAACTTTTAAAGTCTTTATAAACTAATTTGTAATTCAACATCACAGACAGATTAGTGAAAAATCTGAACTTTGTGTACAGAATAGGAGTTCGAGCAGAGGATTTGCAGATCGCAGCACATTAGGGATACGTTATATCTTAAGAACACATTGGAGAGCAACGTCAAGTTTAGGTCATCAGACTCAACAACACCAACCTTTAATATGGAGACAGCATTGCAGCAAGAACAAGAAAGAAAGATGGGGCATAGTTTGAAATTTGTTACCAAAAATCCATCTTATTCTATGCAATGCAGATCTTTAATTAATCATAGTACAATATTTGAACGTGGCATGTGGAGTGAAAGGAACTGCAGAGACTCTTGGTCAATGAGTGCCGGAAGATTTTGATAGCAGTAAAGACTTTTTACCAAACTCTACCAATAAACAAGTATATAACAATCCACTGCTTTCTAAATAATGGAATGTTGGAAGTCTCGAAATCTTGTTTCTTTCTTCTTTTTTTCTTTCCCACCATTCTCTTTTCTCTGCATCTACGATCTCTATTTTCCATTAAATTCTGTAGGCTGAGAATAATTACTACCTGGATGTCTCCATCGTGTTATTAAATATTTTATAAACATATATAAAAAAGTAAAGATATTCATTAGAACTAAACAATGTATCCATACTTAATTAAGTTAATAAACTTATAAAGTTAATAAATATTTTTTTATCATGGTAATAAAAAACATTTTAATGTTTATATCTGTCAATTGATTTTGTAGTTAGATGGTCTGGATGTTTTTAACTTACTGATTAACTTGCGAATTTGGATATTTCATTGAATTTGTTGTGTTATTCTTTTGCTAAACTTTTAAAATACTGATTTTATTAAAAACTTTAGTATACTAATATAAGTATATTTTAAATGTTGAGTAGAAAGAGAATAGTAAGCAGAAAATCCTTAATTTACACAATTCTTTGTGGAAAATAGAAAAAAAAAAAAGAAGAAGCAAGCTTACCACCAAGTTGGAGATGAAAGATTATGGAAAAAATGATTAAACGTCCCTTTGATAACAATAATCAAATCAGAAGATATTTAAATAAAACACTTTAAATATTAAATAAAATATAATTTTTTAGTAAAGAGTTAATTAAAATCATTCAAATTTATTATATATTTAAAACTTTAATTAAATCTTTGTTTTTCTTTTGCCAAGATCCTTTGATGTTCCTTTTTTTTTTCCTTTTGGATTGCTCATCATTTTTCTTGGGCCCGAACATCATTTGTTTTGGGCTTGGTTAAATATCAGAACTGGATTTGGGTTGCTATATTGCACCCCTTTTAACAACACAGATTACTTTTTTTTTTACATCCAAATATATTTTTTTGAAATATCTAATACATTAAATATTTAAGTTTAAATACACGAAGACAGTATTTATTTATATTTCAATATTACTATATTAACTTTTTAAGTGATTTAACGTACTTCTATCCTAAGAACTACTATATTTTATTCACTACCTGAAGAATTTGATACAAATAATGTCATTTAAATATATGCATTTAATTGACACAGTAAAATTGATGCAGTAGAATAATCACGGAAGGTAGGTGGCCAAACCCAATGGAACGTTAACCATTACTTTTGAATCATTATTATCAATTTGATCAGTAATCTACAAAATTGAGTTCAATATAAAGACTGGGTCTCTTAACAAACTTAAAAATTGTACGTTTTGAATATTAAATCGAATCTCAAACAACATTTATTCAAAAGAAGGATGATTCTGGGAAAAATTAATCAGTTCGAACATGACAAGCAGAAAAAAAAATTAGATATTCAGACTTGAAAGTTCAAAGTTTCAATTTGAAAACATTAATTTATTACGCAACGGAATATCTGAAGGAAGAACGTTTTCATTTTAAAACTTTTCAAAGGTCTTCTTCGCCAAGTAAACAAGCATTCAACGACTCTCAATATAAAAACCATTAATCATCTAACTCCAACAAACTACTCGCTGTTTGAACCGTGTCATTTCCATTCATAACATAGTGGATTTTATAAGAAGACCATTCCAGGAAATAGTTTATATAGCTACTGGAACTTTTGTTTATTCAAAAGTCAAAGCTTTTCGCTTTAAAAGATGACTGGAAATGCAAGTGCAGCTTTGTGCCATTTGAAATTTGCTGCCAAACATGACCAAGAGGAGAGTCAGATGGAACAAACTTGATATCATTATGTTTGCTTATGCTTGTATATCAATCCTTCAGAATACGTCGTCTTATGCAGACGATGCCTTGACTCCAACATCTTCCATTGCAGATGGCCAAGAACTCATTTCTCCTGGACAGAATTTTTCTCTTGGATTCTTCACTCCAGGAGCATCAAAGAGCCGCTACATAGGGATATGGTACAACAATATTACCCCTCAAACCATAGTTTGGGTAGCAAACAGAGATAACCCACTTAATGACTCCAGAGGAAATTTAACCATTGCTGCTGATGGTAATATTGTACTTTTTGATGGAGCAGGTAACAGAATATGGTTTACAAATTCATCAAGGTCAATCGAAGAACCAATTGCAAAGCTGTTGGATTCTGGAAACTTTGTGTTGATGGATGGCAAGAAGCATGATTCTAAAGGTTACATATGGCAGAGCTTTGATAATCCAACAGACACAATGTTACCTGGGTTGATGTTGGGTTGGGATAAGAACTTAGGTATCAATAGATATTTGACTTCTTGGAAGAGTGCTAATGACCCCTCTCCTGGAAACTTTACCTACAGGTTTGACCAGATAGAATTTCCTGAGTTGGTAATCCGCCAGGGAACGAACATCACATTCAGAAGTGGAATTTGGGATGGCATCCGTTTTAATTCAGATGATTGGTTGTCCTTTATGGGAATTACAGCCTTCAAGCCACAACTTTCAGTAAATAGCACTGTGGCAGTGTATTGGGATGAACCTGGAGATAGATTGTCAAGATATGTGATGAAGGATGATGGACTCCTTCAAAGATATATTTGGGACAACAAAATTTTTAAGTGGACTCTGATGCATGAGGCAAGAAAGGACTTTTGTGATAATTACGGAGCATGTGGGATGAACGGTATTTGCAATATGAAGGATATTCCTGCTTACTGCGATTGCTTGAAAGGGTTTACACCAAGATTGGGATTCATTTAACTGGTCTGGTGGGTGCATCCGGAGAACACCCTTAAACTGCACACAAGCTGATAGGTTTCAGAAACTAAGCTGGGTTAAACTACCCATGTTGTTGCAATTTTGGACTAATGAAAGCATGAATCTTGAAGAATGCAAGGTGGAGTGCTTGAAGAACTGTTCCTGCACGGCGTACGCAAATTCAGCCGTGAATGAAGGGCCACATGGATGCTTGCTATGGTTTGGGGACTTGACTGACATTCGGCAGCTTATAAATGAAGATGGTGTACAACTTGATCTTTATTTAAGGTTAGCCGCTTCAGAAATAGGTATGCAGGGGTTCTGTTTTAACATGGCATGTAATGTTTACCTTCACAACATCTCTATCTTGGTACGAAAGAGTTAGACAAAATTCAGAACTCTGTACTTGGCCTTTTTCTGATATATTTTTCATCCAGGCTTCGTCTGAACTATTTGTTGCCTCGTTCTAGGAAAACAGCAGTAACACATAGTGAAGACACAAGTTATTCATTCATTAGCATTTTAACAGAATGTATTCTTGATTAAATTTTCTTTTATGTTTACACATGCATTCTCGTGAAGAAATACGTGTTCTGAAACTTAAGCATCTGCTTGATTCTTGTGAAGAGTCCACTGCTAATGCAAGTAAAAGGAAAAACATCGCACTGATTATCTCGGTACCTGTGGCACTGCTTCTTTGTTGTATCATTTTCTACCTTTCTAAGAAGTATATAAAAGGGAGGACAAGCACTAGTTCGGGTAAGATTCTTAAGTTATTCAATTTGTTTATTTACATTATTAAATGTTTTCACTTCAAATTCTTCCATCCAAGAACCATTTAGTATCTTTGTTGGACAAGGACACTGCTATAATAGCTATAGTTTACTGTGATATGATTATCAATTCAAGGTTCAATACATATTCAGCTTAGGGCTCAGATGATCAACTGATCAAGAAAACTTAGTGACTTATTATTTTTTTGGTGCTTCAAAGTTTAACTGGAGCGGTAGAACAAAACTATTTTCTTATTAAATAGTTATCACAAATGCATGATGGTTAAGTATATCTATGATAAGTTATCCATTGTTTCTTGCAGTCACAGTCACAAGTCACAGAAATCAAAATGAAGATCAAGCATCACCTATTTTTGATATAGATACTATTCTGGCTGCTACAAACAATTTTTCCATTGAGAACAAGATCGGGGAAGGCGGTTTTGGCCCAGTATACAGGGTAATCTTCTTTTTCCGTTAAGAAGCTTGTTTTTATTTCTCCTCTTCAAATTAACTGTCATCAAAATCAGGGTAAATTGGCTAATGGACAAGAAATAGCTGTGAAAAGGCTATCAAAAACCTCAAAACAAGGCATCTCAGAGTTTATGAATGAAGTTGGATTGGTAGCCAAACTCCAACACCGTAATCTTGTGAGTGTTTTAGGAGGGTGCACTCAAAGAGAGGAAAGAATGCTGATCTATGAATACATGCCAAATAGTAGTTTGGACCACTTCATTTTTGGTAATATCACAACTGCAAGACTATGTAGTTACCCTTATTTGCAACTTTGAAAAGCTCTGCTAGCATATATATATATACTCTTTTTCTTTAAATAACCTGTTCTGTAACGGCTAATCCGATCTTTCTCAGATCCTATACAAGGAAAATTTTTGAACTGGAGAAAACGATACGAAATTATCATTGGGATTGCTCGAGGACTACTTTATCTCCACCAAGATTCAAAACTAACCATCATTCATAGGGATCTAAAGACTAGTAACATTCTACTAGATAGCCAATTGAACCCCAAAATTTCGGATTTTGGTGTGGCCCGCATAGTTGAAGGAGATCATTCTTCAATAACAACAGAAGAGATTGCTGGGACAATGTAAGCTTTATGATGAATACTGAGATTTAAATAGGATAATATAATTTTTTTTTTCTAAAATAGTTTATCTAAAAATAATATGATTCATACTATCAGTTGTTTGCTGATAATGTATGCAGTGGTTACATGCCTCATGAGTATGCAGTAAACGGGATTCTTTCCCTCAAGTCTGATGTATACAGCTTCGGAGTTATAGTGTTAGAGATACTGAGCGGGATCAGAAGTAGTCACTACAAAGTCAAGCATCCAGATCATGATCACAATCTGTTGGGGCAGGTAACCGAAACAAACTACATGCCCTGCTATGTTGACTTTACTGTAAAATCCACTTGTTGATCTTTCGATGTAATATCTTTTTACCTTTACCAGTATTAACCTTCTCTTAAAATAACTAGGCATGGACATCATGGAAAGATGGACGAGCTGTGGGATTTATGGATGTTAATTTAGACCTTAAAGTGGTTCCATCAGAATTACTAAGGTGTCTGCAAGTTGGTCTCTTGTGTGTTCAAAAGTTACCTGAAGATAGACCAAGTATGTCTTCTGTTGTTTTTATGTTGAGCAATGAAAGCATTGTTCTTCCCCAACCAAAGAAAACTGGCTTCTTTGAACAAGAGTCAGAGTATCATCATGCGTACAGCGAGAATGAGAGTTTTAGTAACAATGCTATGACTATAACTCTATTAGAAGCTCGAAGTTAGTGGCTAACTTACTTGTATTGCAATTTTCCTGGCAACATTGTTGGTCAGAAAAAGGTTTTCGGCTGATTGGTTCTATTTTGTCAAATAGAACCATTGCTGATTCAAAGAAAAACCACTTAGTCTGTACCTGCATGACATAAAGTCCCAACACGTGTCCAATATCAAGTTAAACAGATCAATTCCTACCACTGTTCATTAATGAAAGGAAAATCCTTTCCTACTTCACAATGTTTGTTACCCCAAATATAAAAAGAATAAGAATTCTGAAATTCTAAAATGGTTTTGCATTTTCCGATAATGTCTTGATCATCAATGGAGTGAGCTTTTATTAACTCTTGTTGAATATAAATCTGATCATACCATACATCGTCTGCAGAGAAGCTTGAAGATGTTATCTTATCCAATGTTGGATTTATATATAAAAAATCCATCAATATATTAGATACATAAATTTTGTTTGAAACTACTCTATTTATTTAAGATAACAAAATAAAAAAAAATATAGCAATTAACATATATTAAGAAGATTCTTAATGATATTAAAATATTAAGGATTAGTTTCTCTTAGTTTGATATGAATTTAAAGAATATTGATAAATTTATTACATTAAAATTTTGGACGGAAATTTATTACAACAATCCTAATATTTTATTCTTTTCATAATTATTTATATTTATCAAACAAAGTTAATTATTAATCCCTAAATTTACCGAAATTGGATAGTCACATATTCAATTCTAATCCTTGGTTGAAGCTCAATAACTAACTAATTTCCTATCCAGGAGAAGTTCGACTAAAATTTTATTTTAGGGATTGAGAATAATTATTCTAGTAAGTTTTTCAAACTTACATTATGCCATGAATTTCTCATATGAAATAAAACCAATTTCTTATATACATAATTGAAGCATAGTCGTTATGATTGAATAAATTAGATATTACTTTTAAAGTTCAAAGTAATAGTCAATTACACCAAGTTATCATCAAATCAATTTGAATCGTTGTCAACTATTTTAATAATTTATGAAGGGAAAAAATGAGTCTGATTTTAACGTAGTCATTCAATATTAATTATATTTTTTAGACTTCAATGTTTCAAATCGCAAACTTTATTTCCTTAAGTTTTTTTTTTTTTTTTTCAGGAACTCTATTTTTTAAATATATAAAGTTTTTCATATGCCACGTTTTTTTATAACTTTTAATCACATCTCAATAGTGTATACTAAAATCTTCCAACAAAACTTCTCACGGCGTTTGAAACGTGATAACCTCGTTCTTCTTCATTCCTAGTATTGTGAGTGATGTTGTTTTAAAAAGGGTTAAAATCAAAATTTATTTATTTTATTTGAATTATATAATTTAAATGATTGAATTATTATGATTTTAGGATATTAAATTGTTTATTTAACATAAGTAAATTTATTGACTCTTTTTTTTCTTAATGACCATTCGATTAGAAGTGCCAAAATATAGGGCAGTAGTAAGAATTAACGGCAAAAAGTAAGTTCAAGCTCTTAATTTTAGTGTGGTTTTCACTGTATCTCTTGCATATTACACCAAAACAAGATCAAAAAGTAGATCTCAAAGATGCCGCAAATATCAGAGGAAGGTAAATTTACAGGATAATTTTTATGTACAAATGTGGTACGTGATGCCATGCTTCTTCTTACCTAGAATCTAGCAATGTGACTGTAACTTGGTTCACACTCCATGATTCATCTTGCTTACTTGAACTAGAATCAATCTCCGCAGGATTCTTCCCTAAGGAAAATCCAGGGTTTCTGGGTTGTGGCATTAACGAAGATTCACTACTCAGCATCAACATCACTGAAGACATTGTTGGCCTATCTTCTGCACGTTCTTGGACACACAAGAGTCCAACGTGTATGCATCTGAGAACTTCAGATGGTGAATACGAATCGCCAATTGATGAATCAACAAGTTCCAATGCATTGTCATCTCTCCAGTGTCTCCATGCCTGCAAAAATAAAGTACCATCAATTGTTTATTAACAGAAGTTGATATTATCAACTAAGTATCACTCTCACTTACATGCCCTAGAAGATTCATGTCATCGTTTGAGTAATAGAATCCTCTATTTTTCTTCCCAGTTATAATTTCCAGCGCTAGCACTCCAAAACTAAAAACATCAGATTTCACTGAGAAGGTCCCGTCCATAGCATATTCAGGAGACATGTAACCACTGTCCATAAGAAAAATATACAAATAATAAGGTCAGCACATTTGGTCTTGCAGAGAGTAATGTTTGCAATGAAGTGATACTCACTATGTTCCAACAACTCTCAGTGTGTTTCCTTCTGTCTGATTCGCGCCAAAAAGTCTTGCCATCCCAAAGTCTGATATCTTTGGGTTCATTTCACTGTCAAGTAGAACGTTGCTTGCCTTGAGATCCCTGTGGATAATCCTGAGTCTGGAATCATGGTGCAGATAAAGTAGCCCTCTAGCTGTGCCACATATAATGTTGTAGCGTCTGTTCCAGTCTAACATAGGTTTTTTGGCTTCGTCTGGAACATTATTTATCATAAAAGCATTTAGATATAAAAATAAGACCAGATTAAGCAAAAACATGCATGTGTAGAATGTTAAAAATACTTACCAAACAAAATGGAATAAAGGCTTCTGTTTTCCATGTACTCATACACTAACAACTTCTCATCCATCTCAACGCAGCATCCAAAGAGCCGAACAAGATTTCGATGTTGAAGTCTGACAATTAACTTGGCCTCATTCTTAAATTCTTCAACTCCTTGTGATGAGTTTTTTGATAACCTCTTCACTGCAATATCACGGCCTTCCATCAGCCTTCCCTGCTAGCCACACAAGCACTCCTATTAGTATAAGGTTTTCTGTATCTGTTATTATGGGAGCTATAAAAAAAATAAACCTACCCTGTAAACAATACCAAACCCTCCTTGTCCAAGTTTATTTGCTTCTGAGAAGTTGTCTGTGGCCATTGCTAAGGTTTTAAAATCAAACATTGGCAACTCTATGTCATCCATGTTCCTTTCTCCAGAGTTTTCTCTGTTAGTTGAAAGTACCCCGTCACTTGTCAACAATTCTCTACTTCTTTGGAAAGAACCTGGTTTTGTGGCAAGAACAAGAATAGGCGATCATCTACCACAACAGCGTGTATACCATTTACTTAACTTTACGTGGAGAAGAACATTACCTCTGGGGGTAGTCTTCACATTCGATATACCTAACACTTTCCTCTTCTTCCGGTAAATCACAACCAGTCCCACAATTACTACAGCTGCAGAAATTGTAATTCCTATAATCTCGCCGATATGGTTTGACTTGTGAGACCCATCTGCAGTGTCCTCTGTGAAACATAGGTTTCTTTTAGTACATTTATCCACCTAGTATTTGTTCTATGTGGAACAAAATAGATTTTGTAGTGTAAATACTAGAAAAATTAAAAATAGATGATGACTACATAACTAAAATATTCAAGACAAAAATGTGACACCATTATTTACTATGTTCAAGGGAACATTAGTGTGTCTGAATTAAACTTAAGCAGAAATGTAACTTGTCAGATTAGCTATAGAAATTCAGCTCAAGGAGACCGATGAAATTAGCTTAGTTTTCTATTGTACATTTTTTATTTCCCTTACAAAAATGAATCATTGAAAACACATTCTCAAAAAGGTGAAGAAAAGTAAGAGAATTTTGCTTGCTTTGATGTAGACATGCAGCTTTGAAATGCCTACTCCCACCAAAATGTATAAAAATAAGTTTGAGTCCCACCACAGTGCCGATGATACTCATTAATAAACCAGATCCTTATCTTTTTTGAATTTTCACACCTCACACTTTCCAAGACCTACCAACCTATGAATTTATCATGGTCAGGACCCTATTTTCCCATTGCCTAATCATATTCAATCTCTCCATTTCGCTTCCCATATTCAAGGATGAACAATAGGCAGAATTAGTTGTGAAATAAATTCAATCAATGACATTTCTTGGTACAAAGTTTTAAACTAAGAATATCAATGCGGCCAAATTTTATGTAGTTAAAGTTATTCCATGCTTGTAAGAAGTTGCATCAACTGTACTATTCTCTCTATCCATCTCGTGCTTAATTTCGTACACAATAACATTAAAATGCAAATTTCGGAAAAAGAAATCTTAAATGTTTTATTATTGTCGAAAAGTAGATTTGATAAATGTGAATATAGGCATTGACTGAGAAAAGAACACAGCATCCGGTGGCGCCCAGAACAAAACGTAACGAGTCAAAAACGCCGGCCCACAACGCACCATTTCCGAAGGGCCCATATGAGAAAATTCTAGAAAAAGAGTACTTTAATAAAGTGGCGTGAGCCAAAAATATCTGGAAAAAAAAAATAGAGAATTCGAATTTATTCAGTTAGGTCACCCAACCACTGGAATGAAAAAGGTGAGTGAAGAAATGCAATTCGTTCATATTTCCACTGTAGAGAAATACCTCTTTTTTTTTTTTCCTACCATTGGTCAGAAGCCACGTCACACGTGAAACAAGTTTAGGGCGGCACCAAGAAATTGAACAAAAAATCCTCCTAAAATTTAATACCAAAAGATCTGTCCAGATAATTTCCAAATTTTCGTTCATTCAGGTTTAGGTGCTTAATGTCAAAATGACCTTTCAAAATGTTTCAACATTCAATCGCATTCGAATTCAGTTGGCCAAATTGGTATAAAACAGAGTATGGAAGATTGGAAGACAGAACAGAAACAATTGTTTAATAAAAGAGATGAATAAGTAAGCATAAATTTTGTCATTATTAAGTACTGTTTGGTTTTCCTAAACAGTGTTTAAAATGATAAAAGCAAATAAATAACGGTGAAAATGTTAAATAATGTTTAGTATGTAGGTGGTACCTGCATCAGAAGCTGCTATTCTGACAAAGAGATCTTGTCCACCCGAAGCATACTGCCTCATGTCTATGAGTTCACCACTCCACGTAACACACCCGGTTCCTCCGTTTGTGACCTCAATGTTGGCATAAGCAGTGCAAGAACAATTCCTGCTACACCAATCTTTACACTCTTCTAGGTTCATGCTCCTGTTCGCAAACACACTACTTGTCTCTGGCAACTTTACGTCCTCCACATGCAAAAACTTGTCACTCCCGCAATCCAAATTCGTGTTCCTCACACACCCATCAGATCCGTCTCTCAAATTCCACGCCTGCTGGTTCTTCGGACTGAACCCTCTCATACAAGTGCAAACCGGCGAGGAGTTGCTGTCACACAAACCATAAGAACCGCACGCTTTGTAATCATCGCACTGATCCTTAGGTGCATACCAAAACTTGGTCCATGTGTTGCTGCTTGGTACCCAAGTAAGACGCTGAAGTTGCTCGGCACCCGAAGTCACAACTAGCCTCGACAGAATAGAACTGTTCTCGATGGAGAAGGAATAGTACACACCATGGCTATCGTATGAAAAATTAAACGTGATGGAATCAGTGTCTGGTTGCATCTCAGGTACCCCACTGAATCTCTCGCCGTTCCAAGGCCCACTCCTATATATTATATTATCGTCACGCCACAAGAAAATTTCTGGTATCCCACGAGGATCTATCTTGAAAGAGTAATTTCCACTTGAAGGGTCTTTTCCTCCGCTTTTCCACGAGGTTATGTGTTTCTCCTCGCCAGTGTCTAGGTTCCACCCCATTTTCATCCCAGGTAAGAGTGTGTCTGTTGGGTAATCGAAGCTTTGCCAGAGATAGTTTGTGGGGTCGGTTACGTTTTCTTCTCTGAGAACTAGATTTCCCGTGTCCAAGAGCTGAAGAATGGGGTTGTTGGCTTTGGTGATATTGGAGGACCAAACGGATTCCCCTGATGGAGTTGTTAGCACCATGTTTTTGTTTTCTCCGATGGTTAGAAATCCTGTGGAGTTGTGGAGAGGGTTGTCTCTGTTGGCAACCCATACTATGGGTCCGTTGCTGATGTTGTTGTACCTTATGCCTAAGTACCAAGAGGAATTGGTCCCGGAGAAGAAGCCCAGAGCGAAGACTTGGCTTGGTGATACCAGGGTTTGGTTGGTTAGAAGAGTTTGCGTTGGGGTTAAGGTGTCTGAGGAGAATGAAATTGTGATGTGTGATGCCGAGAACCAAAAGAGAAAGAATACTAAACCTGGCATGTTATGTTTGCAGAGGGAGAGTTGATGAAGTGTTTGGTAAGGAAGATAAATACAAGTTTCATAGTTTTGGTATTGTGTGGGGTAGTGAGGAAATTAAGAAAACCAAATTGAACCCGGCATTGCCATTCATTCTTGTTGGTCTATGTTGTTTCTTCGTTGAATAAGGTTTTGCTTTCCCAAATCTGAAAAGAGAAGCAGAGTCGTTCTTTTATGCGACTCTGTTTTTTTATCAGTCAACAGTCTGAATATGGTTAACCATTCCAAAGACTAATCTCGCTACTGCCTCTTCTTGCGTACGTTTTTCCTTTTTCACTTCATCAATCACCACAAAATCATGCAAGAGTTTGATTTATGAAAAACAATCACACATTAAATATTTGATTTTTTATTTATTTTTTTCCCTGAAATAAGGATTTTTTATGATCTTTTCTTTTTTGAAACACTGTTATTTTTAGAATACTGGTTAATATTTGTTATGAATTAATCATATTCACTTTATATACGTTATTTTAGGTGTAAAAAAGGGTGAGTGGATGATAGAGTATAATAATTAATACAGAAAGAAGTTTAGTTTTGGGTTGGGTGGATGACGTTTTGTTCTTCCAAATGTGAAACTAGCGGCGGCCCAATTAGGTCACCAAATCTATGTTACCTTCTTTTACCACAAAAAAAACTGACAGCGAATTCCAACAAAGATCTGAAATAAACCCCTACTAAAATACATTATTATTTTTGTAGTGATTTTAAAGTTTTAAAAATAAGAGTATCACTTAACATAACTATTGTTAGAATTGATAAAGATGTAAGTGTAATTTTCTTTACTTGGTCTATGGTTAGGGCTGGCGAGTTTCAAACGTTAAAACTTGAGTGAAGTTATGTTTTTGTTTTGGCCACTTGTAATGTTTACGTCATTGAAATCCATGAAATAGGTATCGAGTGTGGACAAAATATTTTGTACTTGGATGATTACGTAATCGAAATGCAGTAAATAATTTTGTTTGTGGAGACAAATTTTGGTTCTAGATCGTCGTGACGAAAAGGGGTTGAAACTTGACCATGATGGGGTAGGAAATTTGAACATCATGTAATTTGCAAGATGGTTCTGTCGAATGAAGTTATTGTTTGAAGAAAGTGATAGCAAGTTCAATAATATTGGATGGAGGGTGAAAATTCATAAATTCGTTCCCTTCAAACACGTCGTTGGTATGTCCTAATCAATCAGCCATAAGAGAAAGCGTGGATATATATTCCAACAAGACTCATACATATATTCCAACACCTTTTTTTTTAAGTGTTCAGATTTTGATAGAAACAAAAATGACATTTAATGATAAAAAAAACATCTACGCCCGTTTGATAATTTCTATGTAAATTTTGACATAAAAATTAACATGATTTCCACATGCACTTCTTGAACTTTAATGAATTAATTATATGCAACAAGAAATTTTTTTAATGGAAAAACATACTTTTATATAAATTAAAGAATTAAAGAAAATATCCTGCAATTGAGAATAATGTACAAATGACGTGGAAAAGAAAAGAGCAGTTTGTTGACGACTTTTATGTGCCAGAAATTCCGGATTTATTTTATGCATGTGAAAGACGCACAAGAATTATGATATTGTCCTCCAAGATTGTACTACACCTAGCACCAAATTGACCACTTTTTATATTGTGAAACTAGTTTTTCTATGCCACACTTGCCTAACCTGCAAACAATGATTGATGTAGGTCATCAACTTTGGCCTTATGTTTCACAGGGATCTGGACATGAATCTTACTGTCGAAATCAGAATCTCTTTCATCAACAATTCCTAAGTACTTCTATAAACATTAATAGACCAGATTTGTCTTGTTTTTACGTGACATATACAGAGGATTCAAATTTTAAGGGTATACTATAGTTTAATTTCAGTAGAGCCAAAAAGGAAAAAAAAAGAGAGCCATATTTACGCTTTAAGTGTGACAGAGAATTGGAAACAAAACTGTCACGGAAAGGGAACGATTCGATTTCTATCTCCCTACCACCATTGTGACTGTCAAATCATTTGAAACATCAAGGCCTTCCATGTAAAATTGTCTGTCCTCAGTTCTCCTCATGGAAGTAATCAAAGGTTGCGTAGGCGTGGGAAGAGTTGTTGCTTCACTTTCCAGCATCAACACCACAGCAGACATGTTTGGTCTATGAGCTGCTGAATCTTGAACACATAACATCCCTATGTGTATGCATCTCAAAGCTTTGCTTTTAGGACTACAATCACGAATGCAGGGATCGATTAGCTCCATTGCTCTCTGTTCATTCCAAAGATGCCACGCCTGCATCATCATAAATACATCGGCATTTCAGTAAATTTAGTGATAAAAATGTTGCAACTCTCACATTTTTCAAATTACTTTTTCTATATATGTTGGATATTTCAGCAAAACAAAAGAATTCACGTTGATAAACCAAAAAAATTCAATAGGAGATAGATACTCACATATCCTATTAGGCTGGAGTCATCAGAGTGTCGAAAACTGGTGTTTCTGCGGCCACTCAAAATTTCTAGTAGTAATATACCAAAACTATATACATCCGATTTGACAGAAAACAGACCTTCCATTGCATATTCTGGGGCCATATAACCACTGCACGCAGAACTATGGATTAAGATTAGCCCGGTCCAAGCAAGAATTAACAAGTGGATGACATAACGTACAAGTAAAATCAAAGCATACTTACTATGTACCAACTACTCTGTTTGTATTGGCTTCATTCTGGTTCCCACCAAATATCCTAGCCAATCCAAAGTCTGATATCTTTGGGTTCATGTTTTCATCCAGCAAAATGTTACTCGCTTTTAAATCTCGATGAATTATTCTAAGTCTTGAATCTCGGTGCAGGTAGAGCAATCCTCTTGCAATGCCTTCAATGATTTCAAACCGTCTTCTCCAATCTAGTTGTGTTTGTTTGAATGGATCTGTCATGATGTTTACCAGAAAATGCACAAGTGTTAAGAAAATGCACCAAATAGTCTCTTTTCATGTTAATTTAAAATGCGTAAGGAAATTGACGGGGGTAATGTGAAGAAACATACCAAATAAAAAACAATCCAAGCTTTTGTTTGGCATGTATTCATACACCAGCAACTTCTCTTCCCCTTGAATAGAGCAACCCATTAGTCTAACCAGATTTCGGTGCTGTAGTTTGGCTATCAGCATCATTTCATTCTTGAACTCCTCTAAGCCTTGACCAGACCGTCTTGAAAGCCTCTTAACAGCTATTTGTTCTCCGCCTGGAAGCTTTCCCTGGTGAATAGAGCAAATCGTTTTTTCCATTACATTTTAGAAAAACTTATTTTTATTACTAAAAAGATGGGCTTAACAGAAGCATATTTACCTTGTAGACAGGTCCAAAGCCCCCTTTGCCAAGCTTATTTTCTTCTGAGAAATTGTTCGTGGCTATTGAAATGCAACTGAAATTGAAAAGTGGAAATTCTGGCCCGCTTAGCTGGCTCCCCTCCAAACTATGATCAGCTGATCCTGAAAATTCTGCTGACATGTCTCTGCTCCTGCTTCCATCATAAACTGGCAGTACATCACTATTCTTGCAACAAGAAGCTGAGGAAACTGTAGGCAGAACTACAAATAACACGTAAAACACGCAAGTCAATACCAAAAATAGCATCGGACAGCTTTGTCGTCAAATATCTGATAAAAATAATAGAGTCTGGGGAGATGAATTATGAATTTTTAACCTTTAAGTTTTCCCTTGAATCTATACACCAGCCATACAAAGATTCCTAGGCAGATTAACCCCGCCACAACAGCAGATATTATCGCAATCATGTTCTTTTTACCTCCATCTGTATAATTTGAAGAAACAAAAGTCATACAAGTTATTAGAACTTCACGATCATAGAAGCTTGTAAAAATATTAAAAAAGATTATTTGCTTCTCATCATCTTCATAGACAATAAAAATCAACGTATCTTAGTGATTAGAATTTCAGATGGCTAATTAGCTGAAATACAAGTTCAACCAAGATTTGTCATTCTACTATTTTATTTTCCTTGTCGCAATATATATCGGTTTAAATGTTGGAAACAAGATAGAAACAGGATGAATACAGTCAAGCTTTCTTCGTGTGAGACCACACGTGAAACATTTGTACTCATAAATGCAAATTAAATTTGAAATGATAATTTTGAAAACAAAAATAACGGATTAATTACCTTACCTAAATCAGAATGAGCGAGACGGATATTGAGTGTATTTCCTCCAGTACCATAATGTTGAATGTCAACCAAATCGACATTCCACACCATGCACCCTATTCCATTTACATTGGCATATGCCGTACAAGAATCATCGTTCAAACACACTTTCTGACAATCATTCGTGCCAACCACACTTGCGAAATCCGGCAACCTCATAGACCTAAGCTCCAAGAACTTATCCTCTCCGACGCTAACCTGAGTAGTGTCAGCGGAAGTAACATTCTCCCTCTGAGCCTTGAGTGGAGTCATCCTCGTACACCCACCCGACCAGTTCCCCTTACCCCACTGATCCCTGTTCTTCGGTTCAAAACCTCGTATGCAAGTACAGACAGGTGAATTCGAAGGGGCCATGTCACACGCCGCGAAACTCCCACACTTGTTGTAAACCTCACACTCATGCGAAGGCCCTCTCTGAACCGCATCCCAACGTTTCTCATCCTCATTCCACCTGAACTCTCTCTCATAGCCATCCCACCCAATTTGAAACCTCACCTTATCAGTGCCGTTTAACGGGTTGTATATGAAGTACCTACCTCCTCTACCATCCCCATTAAGCGTAAAACCGTAAAGATAATTTCCTGCTATAGACACCCCTTCAAACATTATACCATCCCAATACCCCGTTCTCCACCTTCTTTTGTCTCCTTCCCAAACCACTATCTGAGGTAACCCTTTAGGATCCACCCCCATGGTGTAGTTTCCCTTCGAAGGATCCGTTGACGATTTCCAAGAAGTGAACACATAGCCACCACTCGTCCCATTTGAAGCCCCCACTGGAACCCTCATACCAGGCATGAATGTATCCGTTGGATTCTCAAAGCTTTGCCACAAGTCTTTCCTTTCGCATGAGAGAACGAGGTTACCAGTTTCACGAAGCTTCGCCGAGCAGTTTTTGGTGCTGCTATCGATGGAAACTTGGGTGGACCAGACAACGTTCTTGGCTCCATCGAGGACTACGAGGTTGCCGTCATTCGCAATAGTGATGGATCCTCCTGTGCCGTTGATGGGTTTGTCGCCGTTTGCGACCCATATAATAGGTGTCGCGGGAATGCTGTGGTACCAAATTCCAACGTAGCGGGAAGAGGAGTTGTCCGAACTAAAGAAACCCAAGGTGAAATTGAGCTCTTCAGACACCAATGTCTCAAGCGCCTTGTCCCTGATAACGACATCCTGCTTGATACTGATAGTTGAACTTGCCGCCAAGGAAGACATATGGTGGAAAGAGATGAAAGAGAAGAGAAAGACGAGGGAGATGGACATCGCCGCCATAGTGTTATAAGCTGTTGCGGTGACGAAATGGGAGTGGTGAAAGCATAAAGGATAGGATTGTGTTTTTAGCTTTGGGGGGAAGAGATAGTGGGTGTGACTGTGGTGACATGAAAAAAATAAAGAGAAGACGAAATGTATTTATTTGACCGGAGAGAATTAGAGCCGATTTGATTTTGAGAAGAAGACACGTTTGTGTTGTGGTTGTTGAACACACGCCTCCCAGATTGGAGAAGGCGTTGAAAATGGAACCCATTACCCTTTCTGTCTCGCTTATTAGTAACTTCATTTCTTTTTATTTTTTCTTCTTTTCCTCTCAAGAAAATAATAAATAAGGGTAATTACACCTTAACATAGCACATGTATTATTTTTTATTAGATTTAGAAGATTACAAATGAATAATAAATTAATAAAAAAATAACACATTATGAAATTTTTTTTAGTAAATAAACAAATAAAAGATACTGCACTGAACAACAGTGATGCAGTAACTTGTATTAATAATGGCTTCCACTGCAGAGAGAGATTAGAAGCCACAGTGGGAAGAAGGTTCCAGTTTCCAGCTGATACACATTACCGCACTGTCTTTCTCACAGTTAAGCTTAGCACAAAAACAAAAAAGAATAGTAAGTAATCATATGAAAAATGGAAAAAATCTAGACTGAGAGAAATTGATAGATCTGTACAAAGTCTTCATAAAAGGGAGATATAATTGAATTTGGAGGAATAATGACGTGTTTTACTACTTTTTCTCAGCCAAGGGATTCAGAACATCATCACACATTTGGTGCCTGCCAAAAATAAAATAAAAATTAAACGCGACTCCTTTAAATAATTAAGTCAAATTTTAAACCTAAGTTAACCTATACCACACACAATTCAATAACTTACAAATAAACTACCTCTTCATTTAACAATAAACAGTCGCCATATCTGACACTTTCTTCTCTTTTTCTTCATATGAGTTTTACCCGTTTGGTGGTTTCAATGTGAATGAAACATAAAAAAATAAAACTACCAATTTTTTGTTTTTATTTAGAAGAATAATGAAGGGAAAAAAATCTTTTAGTTAATGATGAATGAGGTTTGATAAAAAGTTAAATAATTTTTATAGCATAAAAAAATGAATGATTTTATGTTTCAAGTAACAAAGTAGATATTAAATTTTAATTAATTTAAAATAATTTACTAACTTTTATCGAATTGATATTTTATCTATTAAAACTAAAAAAATTATTTATATGTATTTCTTTTCTTCTTTATTTCTAACATTGTTATTATGGCCGGTGTCGCGTGTTATGTATAGTGAGAAGCATGGATTTAATGTGATTCGTATGGTCTCTTCACATCACACTCCTTCATATTTCACATCTTAAGTTAGGATCCGCGCTTTATACAATTTTTTCCACAGTATGAATTATTATGTAAAATTATTTGTGTAAATTAAAAAAAAAAAAACTTGAAAACTACGAATGTGTGAAAGTTTCAATCATTTCTATCAAGAAACAAAATACATGATGGAGATGAAAACAAAAATCATATAAATAAATTAGATAATTCAAAAATAAACTAAAATGTATATATAAAAATAATATTTATTCATATTTATATAAATATATTTTTTTTATTGTAAAATGATTATTTTTTAAACATAGTCAAGATAAAAATACAGAAGTTTATCAAGATTAATAATAATATACAGAATTATTTTATTTTGAATTGGTGTTAAATTTTGCTGCACGGTGAAATATATATAATACATGTTTACTTATCAAATATAGTACTTTTATTTATCAAATAATATATATATATATTTAGTGATTACTTTTATAATCACATTAACTAACTAACATTTAAAAATATCAGAACAAAAAAATGGCAAACCAATATATGACGGTAAAGATATTTCACACAATAAACGAAACAGATAAGTAAGTAATATATATGAAAAATGATAAATATTTTATTTTCTTATTTAAATATTTGAAACATACGTACTGTTATTATAACATATAACATTCGTGAATGGTTAGTCATTATAAGTTTAAGATATTACACATATGAGTAATTATATAAATATTTACAATATATGATCAATTAATTAGTATATAATTAGATCAATTAAGAAAATTATTACTTTTATATTTAAAATTATTTTACTATAGTTAATGATATAAAATTGCTTTTTAAAAATTTAATAATTTAAAATTTAATATTATTTTATATTTTCTATCATGGACAACATTAACTTATAGTTTTCTTTTAATTAAAAAAATATAACAAAATAAATGAACAGGTCAAATAAAATTAAAGTTGTTTGTGTAGTCTATCATATTAGTAGTTGGCTTGCCTATCCCACTAATTTTACTATTCTAAATTTTGTAAGGAAACATAATCATATAATCATATAACTTGTTGAGAACTTGTTTTGACTTTTTTAATTATAAAATAAAAGAAATTTAAGATAATGATTCTCATATGACTGTATAAATCTATTACATTGTCAACATATCACTGCCTATTGGAATAAGTATTAAGCACCTTATATTATTACAAAAAGTAAACTAATCCATTCACATCAAAAAGAGTTGGATTAACTTTTAGGATACTTATTTACATTTATAAAATGACTTTTTCTTCCTCTTATAAAGTTTTGCAAGTTTTTTTCTCTCTTTTTGATTTATTCTTATTTTGAAAAGAGAAACATGTAATTTCAAAGCTTACTGATGACACATCTTCCACTTAATTATCATTACATCCACTTCATATGTATTAATATTTTAATGTTTTTTATTTTTCTTTTAAAAAAGAAATCGTATGTTATTCATTCGATTTTTTATGCCTACCATTACAATAGTAAATTATAATAATGACATATTGCAAAAAAAAAAAAATCT
Source organism: Vigna reflexopilosa (assembly GCA_027742785.1). Classification (NCBI taxonomy): domain Eukaryota; kingdom Viridiplantae; phylum Streptophyta; class Magnoliopsida; order Fabales; family Fabaceae; genus Vigna; species Vigna reflexopilosa. Next base: position 33,194,600 of record CM050926.1, on the reverse strand, counting down.
AAATAAAAATCATTCGTGATATGTATCATCCACAAACATCAAACTCGTGGAATTAGAATCAAAGTAGAATTTGGTTTGTATAACTCTTGAATGTTTTCTATTGGATGAAAAATACCATAGCATATACTTGAAATCTTAAGATGTGAATGAGAAGTTGACTTTGACTTTGGAGAAGTCAAATAAGAAAAATGGGTCCAAATATTCTGCAAGTGGACGGTAGCAACTAAACTAACTGACACGCCCCACGATTCACTTATTTTGCTTGTTGTATATGATTTTTTTTTTCTTCAACTGAACATTTTATTATTTCCTAATTTTAGGAAAATATTATTTTACTTGTTTGATTTATTAAATTTATATTGGAATAATAACGAGTTATAAAAAAATAAAACAAGATGAAAACAACGTTGTTTTTTTGTAAAAGTTAGGTTTTAAAGTTGTTGACATGTTACCAATTCCTTGGAATATCAGCTAATTGATCAGATATACTTAAATTAGAAAATAACAGTAAAGTTCATAACAAAAATTGTTTTGATAAGACAATAATAGACAAATAGTAAAGAATGTACCAACTTTTTGTTATCGTATTAGAATATAGAATAGAATAATTATTACTGACTAATATCACTATAAAAAAAGTCTTAATAATGGCTTAAGAATCTTTCAGTTTCTTCGTAATCTGAAATTCAATAACTTATTTAAACAAACTAAGACTATATTTACTCAACAATAAATTATTGCCTGCTCAAAATGGGTGCTGCAACTTGTTTATTTCACAATTCACACATTTTATAGTCATCTTATATAGAAGTGATTAATTATTTTATTTATGAAGTTCTGACGATATGTATCTTAATTTTTTATAATTTTTATTATTCAATATATTTATTTTTTATTATTCATATCTATTGTTATTCTTAACTAATAATTGGTTGATTACAAATATTTAATTATTAGACACGTTTATGATAAAACAATTAATAAATTTAATTTTAGACATTAATATTTAATTATGGGTCATTTTGAACATGTGAATTTAATGCTTAATATAGATTTGTGATAAAAATATTTAAAAGATTATAATTTTAATTAAGGTTTACACTTATTTATAAGAAATTAAGATTTGTTAAATAGTGATATGAAAGTTAAAAAAGTAAGAATCACAAGTATATTGTTTAATATTTTTATATTGAATTGAATTAAGAAACTCAATCTTAATAATTTTGGAGTTTAGTTGTATCATTTTTAATTCTTTGAAAAATTATTACAAATAAGTATAAATTCGTCAATTTTCTATTTTTTTCATCTTAGTACCTCATTTTATAATTATAAGCTAAAAGGAATGACATATTTATAAACTATATGATATATTTATAAACTATGTCAATTAAAGCATAATAATTATTAAATTTATATAAAAATTTATGTATTCTAAACACTTATAAGATGAATTCGAAATTTATGTGGATGAATTTCAAAGTAAAGTTATGTTGTATCTTTTAAATGATTCAATGTGAATGAATATAAATGTAAAATTTGTGAGTGATTGAAATGTGATAAAATAAAATAAAATATTTTAGTGGATTAAAATAAATATTACTATTTTAACATTATAATTAAAATTAGTATATTATTATTTATTAATAATAATAATAATTAATTATTATTATTATTATATTAATATATGAATATTAGAACCGATTATGCGGTTCCCTCCCTCAATTCCTAACACTATATATATATTTATATATATATATGAATATATGAAAGTATTATATATGAATATGAATGTATTATACTATTATGTATAAATGTTGGAATCGGTTACTTAACCGCTTCTCTCCTCCATTTTTCTAAACTTTCATCCTCGCATAGGTTGAACTATCAGAACCACCGTCACCCAGTCGTGACCACCATGGAGTTGCACCTGAAAATAGGAAGGCCACCTAAAACAGTAGATCCTTTAAAACGGGATGAGTTGCTTTGAAGAAAAAGGTGTACGAGGAAACAGTGTGAATGGAATGGATTGTATAAATTTTTATGGCTTAAATTTAAAGACTTTTTACTGCTTAAGATTGTGTCAAGTTTCTAAATACAAACGGGGATTGGGATCCAACCAAACACCCACTTTTGGGTGGACACTGACGTTATCCGTTATCCAATAAAAGGCCTCTGTTCAGACACAGGACAGATTTAGGGTTCAAATAATGAAAAATAGTCTTATATGTCTATTTACGGAGAGATATTATTTATTATGAAGTTTAATTATATAAAAAGAAGCATCCATCAAGAAACTTTATACAAGGTGTTATACGTTCAAACTTTACATTCATTGTAAATAAAATAAAAAAATAGCAGTATAATTTAATTGACAATTTTGACTAAAATGCGTGAGCAGTGCAGCTATTTCAAGCATGTCATGTTGGCATCATTTATCTGCCTTGCACGTTTGTTACAGTGACACTGTTGATGGAATTTGATTCGTGACTCCGCTGAGACGATTCTCCTTGTAACTCGGTGTGTCTTTGGATGAACGCTGGTTGTCGCGGAGGAGGAAAATTAACAATCTCACTGTTTAGCATTGACAACACAGTGGCCATAGTAGGCCTCTCCTTCGCTAATTCTTGCACACAAAGAAGTCCAATGTGTATGCATCTCAATATCTGTTCAACATTCTCTGGATTAAATATTTCTGGATCAATCAGAGATTCAATCTCCCCTTCATTCCATAGTTTCCATGCCTTAACAAACAAAACACAAATAAATTCTACCATTGTTTTTTCTTGTAAATAGTACCAAAAAGAAACAACCAAACAAAAGGCTTACATATCCTAAGAGGCTCAGTGACTCCTCTTGATTTCCAAAACTTGAATTTTTTCTGCCACTAATGATCTCTAACAGAAAAACTCCATAACTAAACACATCTGATTTCTCTGAAAATAGTCCTTGCATCGCATATTCAGGAGACATGTAGCCACTGTATTTTGAATTCCAAAATGAAGTTAGCAGTTATTTATGGCCCTCAACGTGAAAATATGACTTTGTATGAAAAGAAGGAACACTCACTATGTTCCAACAACCCTTCTAGTATTGGCCTCATCTTCGCTGCCCCCAAAGATTTTGGCCATTCCAAAATCTGATATTTTTGGATTCAGAGCTGCATCCAACAGGATATTACTTGGCTTCAGGTCTCTGTGAATTATCCTCAGTCTAGAATCTCTATGGAGATAAAGCAAACCTCTCGAGACTCCTTCAATTATATTAAGTCTTTTCTGCCAATCTAAAACTGACTTTTTGGCTGGATCTGCAGAAACAATAGAAAGTGAGGTAATCTTCAGGAAGCAATATGATTATTTTTTTTTCATATTTGTCCTCAGCATAGGTGAGAAATAAAGGTGGACTAACCAAACAGATAAAAGTCCAAACTCTTATTCGGCATGTACTCAAATATCAACATCCTCTCCCCTCCTTCAATACAGCAACCTAGGAGTCTTACAAGATTACGGTGTTGAAGTTTTGAAATTACTGTCACTTCATTTATAAATTCTTCTGTCCCCTGCCTAGATGCTCTTGAAAGTCTTTTTACTGCTACTTTTTGCCCATTTTTTAATTCTCCCTAGAAGAAAATGTTAAGGAAAACTTCAGATTGCACATAGTATTGATAAAATCAAACTTCACATGATAGTTACCTCGTACACCGAACCAAAACCACCTTCGCCTAGCTTATTAGCTAAATTGAAGTGATTTGTTGAAGTTGCAATGTTTTCAAAATTAAATACTGGCACGTCCTGGATTTTAACTTGTTCCAGTTCTCCACTCAGACCTGCAATTCTGTTTTCTGGATGGGTTTCCCTTATGCTCAACACCAATGATGATCTTTCCGTTCTTGCTGATATCAGGGACACGGACCAAAATCAACACAATGAATTGACGGAGGAAAGAAAAGGGACAATAACTTAGCAAGCAAACATACCAGAACGCTTAGAAGTCCATCTCCATAAAAAATATGCACAAGTAGCAAAAAGAAATGCTCCTACTATCACTGTAACTACAATGATTGATGTCATGTTTCTCCCCCCATCTGCATTGTGCAGCAATTAGCACATTCACAATAGAATCTAGATATTAGACTAAAAGTTCAATTAATTATTTATAAAGATCTGATTTTAAACAAATTAGAGAAACAAAACTTGTATGTACTTACTGAATTCTGAAGGAGCTTGGCGGATGTAAAGATCGAGTCCTCCACTTGAGAACCTTACAATGTCAATTAACTCGCCCCTCCAAGACATACAGCCAATGCCAGCATCATATGCATATGCTGTACAGGAGCATTTATTCAGGCACTCTGTTCTGCATGTATCAACAGAAACAGATGATTGGAGTGCAAAATCTGGCACCTTAGACATCTGCAATTTCTCAAACCCATCTCCTGTGCTGGCTTCACTCCTCTCGCACCTGAGTGCTTCCTTTCTCACACATCCCCTTGTCCAGTTTTGCTTATCCCATTCCTCACGGTTTTTCGGCTCAAAACCTCTCAAACAGCTGCATATTGGCACCTTATCGGGATCACAACTGCCATAAGCGCCGCAGAAGCCATAAATATCACAGTTACTGTAGTAAATGACCCGCTTCCCAACTTGATGTCTGTTCATCCAGGAGCTGTAAACTAGCCTGCCTTCTGAACTCAAGGCAATGGTTCCAAAGAAAGAATGATTTGGCAAACTATAGGCTATACTGACAGTTCCATCATCATCCCTTGCTACACTGAATCCATTCAGATATGCAGAAGTATACATCCTTGGCAAACCAATAAAAACCTGACCGTTCCATGGTCCCGAGCGCCAATACGGATGTGTTTGATTCCAGACAAACACTTCAGGAACACTTACACGTTCGAGGCTGCCCGAGAAGATTCCAACGGCTGGATCAGAAGGGTTTTTCCATGAAGTCACTTTGTCTTTCTTCCCCGTCACTTGGTTGGAGCTAATTATCATATTTGGCAGGAATGTGTCAGAGGGTTCTTTGAAACTCTCCCAAATTGTCTTGCCTGTGAGGCTATCCAGCAAGACAAGGTTTCCAGTATTTTGAAGTTGCACAGTGGAATTGGACTCAATGTCTGAGACATTTGATGACCAAACAACTTGCTTTTTTCCGTTTAGTACTACAAGGTTTCTGTCACTGGATATGGTGACAACCCCTGAAGAATCCTCTAGCGGTCGGTCTCTGTTGGCCACCCATATGATATTGGATTCAGTGAGATACCAAACCCCTACATACCGATTTGTTGTGTTTGCAGGGCTGAAGAATCCTAGCTTGAATGCCCCGTCATTAGAGGTCACGGTTTCAGGGTCTGACATCAATTGAGACACTGTAATGGTGTCTAAGCCAGCTCCAAAAATCATGTACAAGTTCGACAACAGAATGAGAAAAACGGGTAACATGTTTCTTACGAATCGCATAACCTGTACCAATTGCCAGTGTATCATGCACTCTTGATATTCATACAGGTAGAACACCATTTGTGAATAAATTTTAGACAAGCCTTAAACCTATAAGACAATTAGAGTTAACTAACTTTTAAATATACAGTATTTTGAATAATTTCAATGAATCTTATGGAGTTGAAGTCAAATTCAACAAGTCAAAATTTACTTTTAAACTTATGAATCTTTCTCATTATATGTTCTTTAACACTCATTATATGTTCTTTAACTTTTTTATTTATAATTAATATGAAACATAAATTCATTTAAATTCTCATTAAAAGAGAACTTTTGTCAAAAGAAGTAGCCTATATACTTACAAAAGCTTTAATTGCAAATATTGTATTTAAAACGTAATTAAACTCTAAAAAGTAACAATTATTTATATTTTTTAGAAAAAAAAAGTAAAAAGAAATATACCTAGTTGCAGTTACCTGGAATTTGGGTAATAGAAAGGCACTGTGAATGTGTATATGTATTTTGGTGTGACGATTGATGGAGCTAAATTGTTTTGAAGAAAAGTAAGTTTGGAGTTGGAATATATATATATACGAAGAAGTCGTAACTCAACACTCTGACTAACTGCTTACATTTAATGCTTCACTCACACGCCAATCATGATAGAGATTGATGTCTCTCTGTTTGTTTGTGGGCATAAACTCCTGCCTACATTAAATCCTCATACAGATTCATATACTATTTTTGTGCCTATGTTATGATCTCATCTTAACTTCATTGATTTGTAAGGTTGCATTCTTCTGCCTTACAAGTTTATTCATAAGTTAAAGGAGATTAAAAGAAGGAAAAAAATGAGTTAATAAGATAATTAAAAATGGAAAGATAAAAATAACTAAAACTGGGTTAATTAATTTACTAGTCAAACACTGTATTTGAATTTGTCCCCACGGAAAAGCAAACCTCGTCATAGGAGGATCAATTTCTCCACTAATGCTCAGTAAACATATGGATTGACCAAAAGTTAATGGGATATGGATTGACCAAAAGTTAATGCGAGCATTATCCCAAAGAGAAAGCAAACCTCACCATAGGAGGATCTACTTTCTCCACTAAATATTATGTTTGTTTTTAACGTGAGAAAAAAAGAAACTGATATCTTGAGCATAAGTAAAAAATATTTATACTATATAATTTGTAATTGACTTTTAAAAAAATATATGTTAAATTAATTAATTTAAATAATGTCTAAAATTTTTCTAAGAAATAGAATATGAATATTTTTATTTAACAATTTTGACTTTTTCAACCAAATGTTGTTTGAGTCACAAAATTCCAATTCTCCTCCTTGATTCAAAGTTAGCATATTTTAAGTTTTTTCAACTGCATCATCTAAAGTTTCTCCACTTTTGGAATTCTTGATCACTTCTGGTTTCTTTATCTTTTCAACTTGTTTGTTGCTCTCTAAGATTTGTCTTTTGGAAAAGGAAACTTTGTTTTCCATATTTCAAAGTTGCGCATACGGGTGATTTCTCTTCAAATTTAGACAGCCCTTGTACCTGCATTTTATCTTCAATCTTGTGCAGAGCAAACTACTCTTCATCAATCAAATTCAAAGCAAAACTCTTGCCTTTCATTTGAACTCTGAATAATTCTTTATTATCTGAATCTTTAATCATGCAGGTTTTGTCTTCAAATAAAACTTTATAACCTTTCTCTAGAAGTTGGCCAACACTCAACAAATTTTGGTCAATTTCAGGAACATATAGAACATCAATAATTAATTTCCTGTGCAACCTTTGATCGCGATGGTTCCTTTACCCTTCACTGTTATTTTTGCCCCGTTTCCAATTCTGACATTTGTGTTGTAGGTTGCATCAAAATCTTTGAATAATTCTTGATCGTAAGTCATGTGACCACTATCAATTAGCCAACTTTCTGTTGATCTTGCAGTAGCAAAGCAAGAAACAACAAAAAGTTCTTCTTCTTCACTATCTTCAACCGCAGCTTGTACATTCTCTTATTTTTCTGATGACTTGCATATTTTCTCCACATGCCCTAATTGTCCACATTAATGGCATTTCACATATGGCCTCCACCAACACTTTGTATGTGGATGATTATTTTTCTTACAAAAAGGACATGATGGAAAAACATGAGAGGATTTGTTATTATTTTTGTGATTGAAACTTCCTGACCTTTTTTTCATTAATTTAGCTGCTAAAGCCCCTTCAATATGACCTTCTTCTCTCATGAGTCTTCTTTGTTCTGGAGCTTCAAGTGCAGTAAAAAGTTCTGCCAAGGTAATAGTAGAAAGATCTTTTGAGTTCTCCAACGAAGTCAATGTGGCTTCATATCTTTCTGGAATTGTTACAAGTATTTTTTGAACAATTCGAGAATCAGGAATCTCAGTGCCTAGAAGACATATTTTGTTTGTAATGCCGAGAAGTTTGTCCGCATAATCTTTGATTGTCACTGAATCTTTCATCCTCTGCATCTCAAGTTCTCGAACCAGATTCAAAGCTTGCATTCCTTTGACTCTCTCATTGCCTTCATACTCTTCCTTCAAAAACTTCCAGATTTCATGTGCCGTTTTCAACGTCATTATTCTGTTGAAAATGACTGGAGATACAGCTGTGAACAAAATTGATTTGGCTTTGGACTTTCGAAGCCTGCTTTCTTTGTGATTTTTCATTTGAGCAATCATAGGATTATCTGGCAAGGGAGCCACTTCGTAGTCTTGTTCTACCGCTTCCCATACATCGTTAGCATCAAGATATGCTTCCATTTTGACAGCCCACATTTGATAGTTTTGTCCATCAAATACAGGTATAGAAACAGTAGTAAACGAGGTTTGAGATTCCATTTTATGTGTGGTGGCTATTTTGTGGTTGTAGGTGTTTATGAGTTATATCACAAATCCCGTAAGATCCTTTTTGCTCTGATACCAATTGTTGGTTTTTAACTTATAAGAGACAAAAGAATAAAAGGGAAACTGATATCTTTTATTGAGCATAAACAAGAAATATTTATACTATATAATTTGTAACTGACTTTTAAAAAAATATATACTAAACTAATTAATTTAAATAATACCTAAAATTCTTCTAAGAAATAGAATATGAATAATTTTATTTAACAACTTTGACTCTTTCAACCAAATGTTGTTTGAGTTACAAAATTCCAATATATTAGTAATAACATAAGCATTGACCAAAAGTTAAATCCTGCATATAAAATAATACTTTCTTTTAATCCAATTTCACCATTGGATTTAAAAAAAGAATGAAAATGGAAATGGAAATATAGACAAAAGCAGAAATCCAATGTGGTCAAAGTCTCATTTGACAGTACGCCATTAATAATAGTATATAACTTTGAAGGAGGACACAGCCAATGCTCACAAGTTACAACATTTGCATCAATTGGATGAATTACAGCCAATTGTCCCTTTTTTCGTGTATACAGACAACCATTTCTTCAAGATACAGGAAAACCAAAACCAATTAACAAGCCAAGACAAAAAAAAATTACAAAAACACTGACAAAGAATGATAACATCAATTAGCAATGAGACAGTAAGAAGGACAGAAAAAGTAGAAAAGAAATAATAATTAATAGATTGAAAAGGGTTTGGTTGTTTAGAGTTCTACTTCACAAGGGACCCTCTGGAAACTCTTGGCTTTAGAGAAATGCAGCAAGACAGGAGAACAAAATATCCTCAAAACTCGATGCTTGGATTTCCACGACCCAACTTTGAACCTTATCCTTGCCCTCACCAACACATCTAACTCAATATCCCCTGAGGATTTCTCAAGCTTAAGGTCCTTAGGCACGGACTCATACAGGGCCACTGTTTGGGCCGTCAGGCCCACGTGCAGCCTGGTGACATTTTTATGTGACTGGAAGAATGGCTGAACAGCATTGGTGGCAAGAGTTTGGTCCTCATAACGCACTGACACCTCCACAGTGTCATAGTATATGGAGACTCTAGAATTTGGATTGTATGATCTTATAGTGAAATCGAAGTTTGCATAGAGGTGGTTTGCATCCGTCAAGTTGAAGTTGTGGATTGCAGCATTCTCCACACTGTACTCCAACTTTTTAGGCTTCACAACCAACCAGACTATGATCACGGCTATACCCACAAGGATGATCAAGGCCAGTATTACCATCGCTAGGTAACGGAGAAGGTTTGAACGTTTTCGCTTGCTTCCTTCTGCTGGCTGTGTGGTAGGATGAGCCATTTCAAAAACTCTTCAATGAAGGTATGGTGTTTGATGGAAGAAGCCTGTGAAATGGTGCCGCTTATATATTGCTGCCAACTGATGAAGGATAACATTGGACCTACCTGTTTCTGAAACTTTTATTTAATTTCTACTTTTATCACTTTCAGAATTTCGTGCATGAAACTCAAGACATCTATGGGATTCGTCGTCCAATGATTTTGTTCCTTTCTTGAGATTCAAGTGTCAAGTTACAAATAGTAACATACAATCGCAAGTAATGTAGCTGTCGGTATAAAGTGTCGCTTATACAAAATTTTGCAATAAAACATCATTCACAGTGCTTTAAAAAAAGGTATTATTCAACACAAAAAAGTATGTACAGGTATCGTCTTTTATGTCATCGAAATGTTTAACTTGGAAAATTTACAACGAAAGTGATCGCGGATGAAAATTACATTTAATTACCACCTAAAACACACACTTATGCAGAGGAGTTCATTCTAAATCCTTAATAATAATAAATATAGTTTATAAATAAAGAGAGAAATTTCACCAGACAATCCATTTTTGTAAATACAATGTCTATTATAAATTTACTGAGAGAGTTATCGATATTTTCCACCTAATGGTACTTACAGCTACACTGATAAGAATTTGTGAAATAGGCCCTTAAAGTGTTTTATTTGTTCTCAATCTTGCTGATAAATTTGGAATTAGCAAACGCTTTGTATTGGCTTAGAACAGCTGGGCCAGTAAACATGCCAGATGTCCATATAATACCAGGCCAATTCGAGCATCCTGATTTTACTTGGGCCTTTTCAATTGGGCCATATGCAAATAGTACTAGGCCTTTACATTTCAACACGCATCTCAACTTTTATATATTCAAATTCTAATATTCATTTGTTTGTAAATAAATTTGTGATATATTCTTTTTAAAACTTATTTCCTTAACTTCTGAAAGCATTGAAAATGTCTGTTTAAAATATTAAAAAAACGAATAATAATAAATATTTTAATTTATAAACATCAAACAAACAAAAATGAAAATGTTACCCTAATTAATGAGAGAGGATTCCTTGACTTAAATTGCGGTCTTTATTCTGTATTGTGAATATGTCCGTTGTAAAGGTTTCTTATGGTTCCAGCTTAGCCACACCGTATAACTGATGCTTTTCTTTGCTTACTCGGCTAAGCACCAACATCTATTATTTTAATAATATTAAGAATGATATAACTGCATTGCAAATCGTACATATAGAGAAATCTTTAAAGGAAAAAGCTACGTGTTTAATAAAGAATTGTTTGCTTTAATATCATTGCAGCATGGCATGGCATGGCATTAAACAAAAGAAATCCATGTTTTATCATCCTATCTATATCCATTCTCTAGATACACTTGTGCTTTTAAAACAATTTTGTAGCTCTAATATTAAAAGCATTATCTAGAGAACAAGCCTTATAATGGGCAAAGAGTGAGAAAAAGGGACTCAGAAGGCAACAAGCCATCTAGCCTAACATTTGACATATTTGAATATAAAAAAATTTGTACCAGTACCATGATTTTCTTTTGGTTTCTTTTGCTGCCCCTTTTAGATCAAGACAACGCAGATTCGGACGAAGAAATTTAATTTTTAAGATTTAAGAATCCGAAATGCAATGTCTTTGAAACTGTTTGAAGTGCCAAGAGCTTTCGTCAGAGATTGAAAGTGTCAGGAAATATACAATAAGATTGGTGCTGATTTTTTTTTTCTCTCCCATGAGGGTATAAAAAACATCACCGTAAGGGTATTCTCATGTCAGTTTTGCATCTGAAATAACTGTGATTAAGATAATCCTAATGTTGCTTAGAGCACGGGAGAGAGTACTTTATTTTTCTGTATAATGATTACTGGAATCAAAAGTAACTAAATTTTATAACACCATGAAAAAAGTGGTAAATGGTTGGATATCTTACTATATTTGTCATAAATTATCTGCTAGAAACTTAAGATTTCATGCACAAATATGTATTGCCGGAACAGATTATATACCTGCAATTCACTCTTTCTGACTAAGATCTTTTATGCAAAGAGAATGGAATTAGAAATATAGAAGAATCCGGCCTTTTAAGTTATAATATAACTATTACCTTAGATTTTATCCACTATATTACCTTATAAGTTTATGCAATTCACTATTTACATGGTAATTTTCAACCCATGATGGATCACATAATAACTTCAGTTTCTTGGAGAAGTAAATCCATTTGCAAAACCAAATATAGCAATCAATAGAAAATAAACTTAGGTAACCAGATCCCTTGCGCCAATCCTTGGCTTTCATGTTTTTAACTACAATGTTGAATCGATGACAACCACTCACTGTCATGACAATCTTTGCATAAGCAGTATAAAGAATAGAGAAAACAGCAGAAAAGAATATGATTACAAGTCCTGTTAAGATTGTAAAACAACAGACTCAATCAATTATTCAGGTGAAAAAGGGACTGTTTTCAGTCAAGGTTGGAAATATGTTACAGGTTTAGCAGTTTTGGCTTCTGAATTTTCATCTTATATTGAGCCGCCAATATTGACTACTTTATTTTCTACAATTTGACGTCTGTTCCATTGTCATTTACTCTTTCCAAAGGCTTCTATTGTAAAGTGATTTTTATTCTAGAATTTTCATCATCCGCTTTTATCCATAATTAAGCACTACTGCCAGATAGTTTATTAAAGGCCATCATTAAAGGATTACTGTTATATTGAATGTTTGATTATCTAGAAAATAAGACTGCTAGTGGATAAACATAACTGAATAAACATCAGCATATAGAATGGCAGCAATTTTCTGTGAAAAAAGTTCTATATTGTTATCTTCCTTGGATATCAGTAAGAGTTACATGGTTGTTGGAGTTACAATTATTTTCTTGAGAAGAAGACTCTAAACTTGATGAACTTTGCTTCTGAACAAATGCAACTTGCCTAGGAGGAGGTAGATGGGAAATCTCACTGTTAAGCATTGAGAGCACAGTAGTCATAGTTGGTCTAGTTTTTGCAACTTCTTGCACACAAAGAAATGCAATGTGGATGCACCTCAAAATATGATTCTCAGATCCTGAAACTGATATCTCTGGATCAACCAAAAACCTAATATTGTCTTCGTTCCATAGATTCCACGCCTAAGTAAAAATGAATTGAAATATTAGAAAGCAAACAAAGGCTATATGCAAATAAGAAGGCTGTGAGGTGGGAAGAGACTTACATATCCTATAAGGCTGAGAGACTGGTCATCATTTCGAAAACTAGTGTTTCTTTTTCCACTGATAATCTCTAGTAGCAAAACTCCGAAGCTATACACATCTGATTTCTCAGAAAACAATCCTTCCATAGCATATTCAGGGGACATGTAGCCACTATTTATTTATTCACATCACATAAAAGTTAATTCTCAAAGTAAACTTTATGTTAATAATATAAGTACAGTAAAGCATACTTACTATGTGCCAACAACCCTCTTAGTATTAACTTCATCCTCGCCTTTGTATATTCTAGCCAAACCAAAGTCTGATATTTTGGGATTCATATCTGCATCTAGTAAGATATTGCTTGCCTTCAAATCTCTATGTATAATTTTTAATCTAGAATCCCTATGGAGATAGAGTAAGCCCCGAGCAACTCCTTCAACTATAGTAAAACGTTTTGTCCAGTCTAGAAGTTTCTGCCGGAGTGGATCTGAAAATAAAAAAGAATTTAGCCAAAATAGGTTAGCAGGAACTGAATAAATTGTCCATATTTCACTTTACTAACGTTGAGTGAGCTGAATGTTTGGAAAGTGAAGTACATGGATGCATAAACTAACCAAAGATGAATGCATCCAAACTTTTATTTGGCATGAATTCATATATGAGCATCTTTTCGTCTCCTTCAATGCAGCAGCCAAGAAGTTTTACAAGATTGCGATGTTGAAGTTTAGAAATCACCATCACTTCATTCATAAATTCTTCTACACCTTGTCCAGATGCTCTTGAGAGTCTTTTCACTGCAATTTCTTGACCATCTGGCAATAGTCCCTATTAAGAGAAATTGAGCAAAGTTAAAATGGAAGTTTTAGAAATACGTGATATGAATGTCACTAGTCAAAATATTACCTTGTACACTGGACCAAAACCACCCTTTCCAAGCGTATTAGCTAAGTGAAAACTGTTTGTAGCATTTTCAACGACTTCAAATTCAAATAACGGTAGCTCATCCAGTTTTGCTGGTTTCTGGACCGCAGTTACTATGTGTTTCTCACTTCCTGAACATGTTCCAAATGTATCAGATTTTGTACATGTTCAAGAATCTACAATCTTAGACTTTCCGAATTCAGAGCTTTTGTATATTGTTTTGTATCAAATGGTTGACATCACAGATAGAAGCACATATAACAAAAGGAAGCACTATGTATTCTTCTTCAGTGTTAGTTTTCCTAGTTCTATTTTGTTGTTTGTGTTTAAGGCTTGATTACCCGAATCTTCGGCAGTTCCCTTACGCGAGTGAAATCTACGAATGGCTAGATAAGCACAGATGGCCAAGATGATTGCTCCAGCAGTTGCCGCTGTAATTCCGATGATTAATTCCTTGCCTCTTCTTTTATTAGTATGCTCTTGTGCATTACCTACAAAAGTTTAAAGAAAACACATTCAGAATCAGACAGACATGAACAATAAATGGGAATAATAGATTCTATAACTTGTTAAGAATAAACATAAACAAAGAACAATAAAAATATCATACTGGATTGAAATTCTGAATGGGCGAGACGGATGTAGAGATCAATGCCTGCAGTTTGGAATTTTTGCAAGTCAATTAAGTCCCTAGTCCAATACAAGCATCCAATGCCAGCATCGTATGCATATGCCAAACAAGAGCAATTCTTCAAGCACTGTGTTCCACAATGACCTTCCTCGACATCCAATCTCTCAGCAAAATCTGGTACTTTCATTGTTTCAAGTTTCAAAAATCTATCTTCTTGTACAGCTTCACTCCCATTGTTAAACTTCTCACACTGGAGTGGCACCTTTCTGACACACCCACTAGTCCAATTTTTCCTTCTCCACTCCTCTTGATTCCTGGCCTCAAATCCACTCAAACAGCTACATATTGGTGAACTCTGCCCATTACAGCTTCCGAATGCCCCACATGTCCCATAAACATCGCAATCAGAAATTCCCAGATCCAAAGTCAACCCTTTCTTATTGTTATAATACCTTACCAATTTAATCTTTCCTTCTGGAGACAAGGTAAGGATTCCAAACGAAGATGGGTCAGCAAAACTGTAAGTCAGGTAAACAATATCATTTCCTTCATATCCTACACTCCATCCATAAAGATACCCAGTTGACATCAATGGTGTCCCAATGAAGATTCTACCATTCCATGGGCCAGTCCTCCAATAAGGCCGAGTTCCATTAATCCATAGAAACACCTCTGGAGCATGCAAACGCTCAAGGGAAGCAGAGAAATAGCCAGTAGAAGGATCGGAAGCACTTTTCCTTGACACAAACTGTATTTTCTCACCTGTGACTTTGTTAGCACTGATCTTCATGGTTGGCACTGCTGCATCGCAAGGATGCTCGAAACTCTCCCATATGGTCTGTCCCGTGGAGTCGTCTTTTAGCACTAGATTCCCATAACGGGAAATTTGAGCAGTGGCGTTCGTTGTTGCAGTGTTTGACACATTGGACGACCAAATAACATGGTTTTTTCCATCAACTAGAACCAGATTACCATCTTTGGAGATTTTCAAAACCCCAGAAGAATCAAGGAGTGGTTGGTCTCTATTAGCTATCCATATGACGTTGGAGTCAGAGAGGTACCAGATTCCTACATAGCGGTGCGTTAAATTCTGAGGACTGAAGAAACCAAGTACGAAGACACTGTCGTTCGAGGTTACTATCTCTGAGTCTCTTATGGATTGAGAATATGTAAGGGTGTCCCTGGCAGAGGTCAAACCCAGGAAAATGATGCAAAAGACTATGAACAAAGCATTTAGCAAACAAGTGTGACTTGGGAAAACCATAATATTAGTGCTCAGGACTTGGTGTGCAGAACTCTGAATTTAATGCTTGTACAATCCTACTCCGTGATTCAATAGAAAGTCCTGTTTGACTTTGCATTGTGGTTAGCTGTCTCTTCAACAGAAGGCTGAATTAGTGAGGTAACCATATGATATTACTATTACTTTTTGTCAGCAAAAATGAAAACTATACCACAAATCATAGTAGTATATATCAATCTATATGGAGTTATTTCATATTAACTAAAAATATGGAGTTGAAGTCTTAATGGTCGAAGGAGAAGTGCCTCAAATTCTTGTATATTTTTGTCACAATCAGCCTTTAGTTGACTCACAGTGCTCCCATTCAGCTGATGAAATGCTACTTTCCTTTTTCTATTAATTTTGTAGAGGGGTTGCACATCTCTTGAAACGGTGGAAAGTGATGTCACATCAATACGTTTTAGTGAAAATATTTTATGATACTTAGATTCAAACTTATGATCTTAAGTATAGTTTTTGAAATAAATATATGCTAAAGTATTCTCCTTTGAGATTCTATTCACTAAAGAATCACATAAGATTATAACATGATCTTTTTTCTTAATTCATTCAGTTCATATATTTGGCATTCCTACACATTATGCTAAGAGGAAGTTTCTGAGAAATTGCCAGTAAGACTGCGGTTTTATACATTATTAATCTATCAAATATTAATTTAATACTCTACTTTTAGTGAAATTTGTTCTATTGATTATGTTTTCTTTTCGTGGATTGCGCTCCAATTGGTGATACTATATCATTTAAGGGTCTAAACAGATTAATGATTTACTGGTAATAATGAGAGAAAGTTCTAAATCTAGAATACCGTTTTTCAAATAAAGAACATGAAAACGCGTCCTGCAATAAAATATCAAATTTTAGAAGCCGCAGTTGTTGACTGAGGGTAGAATCAAAACCGCATTGTGTTGAATGTTTCTATAGCAAATTTCAGGAACCAAATTTAAGTATACCGTTTTTGTTCCTTTGTTTTATAATTTTATATCAGTAATATAATGTGTTCAAGGAAAGCCAATGTTGATTATTGAAATAAAACCTTGTTTAAGATATTATAATCAAATCTTATTCAAAATAAAACAATAATGACATTATTTCATGAAGAATGAGCTTAGCTTTGATGCAAGGTTTGTAATGATATTCTTTTTAATGTTTATATTTCTAAAACATATTTTAAAATAAATAAGCTCACGAGCGATATAATAGATGCAAAATGAATGGTTATTATTTAATAATTTATTACTTATTTTTATCGTGTAAATCTACATATGATCTTCTATGATAATTCAATATTTTGTTTACTATGATTTATCAGTTTGTTAATTAATATTTTATGTTAAAAACTGTATTTAATCATTTTAAATTTATTCTTGTTTAACTATGATTTGTTCCAGACAAACACTGTGTAAACCATTAAAACAACACTTTTAATGGTCTTAAACAAATGACATAGCAAACGACCCTGTGGCTTCTGAGCTTATATATTTTTTGCAATTCAAATAGTAATGGGGGCAGACAACTTCTTCCACACCTTCATAATTTTCATCTGGATCCCCATAATTTTTTTATTTATTTTAGTGTAATTCAAAATATAAATTTTACATTTTAGATATATAATTTGAAATGTATTTTTTATTTTGTATTTCAGATTATATAATTTAGAATAAATTTTTTATATTCTAAAATAAATAATTTAAAATATAAAAATTATATTTTAGAATATATAATCTGAAATAAAAATAATGTATTTCAATTTATACGGAATGAAATTATGATGATGATGCAGGAAGAAGCTGCCCAGAATGCAATAGAACATTTGTACGATATTCAGCCAAAGCCCGCATTGGAAAAACATTTCTATAAAGAGGGTAATGAACCAAGCAATTCCTCAAGTATACTCCGAGGGTTTCCTGCCATAAAAATCACAAACAAAAATTAAAAATAAAACATCATTCTAATTTATCGATTTTAAAACAAATACAAAACACAACCAAATTCAACAATGTTATTTCCATGCAACTTTTCTTTTTCTTTTAAATTGAACAAGGTTATAGAGAGAGTTTATGATTCTATAGGAATTGAATCAAGAACAAAAATTGGAAAAAAAAAAGTAATAAAATTAAAAAGGTCTTATATGTGAAAAATAATATTTATTTTGACATTCAAATGACAAGCTATGATCTACGCATGTATATATATCGATTTGAGTCATAAAATGAAATAGAAAGAATTGAGATTTGAAATATATATGTATACTTGTTGTGGCCAATCACCATCTTCTAATTGAGAATTGATTAGTAATTTTGCTGCACGATGAAGGGGAGTTGGGTCTCTTTCAGCCTACATACAAAATTTTGAAAATGAAATTTTACTATATATCTAATTTGAAGACAGTGATATATACAGATGAAGATGAGAAATGTACCTGCTGAGATAGAATTAGAGCCATGAGAGCCCAAGATGTCTGCACAAGATTTGATCGACCTCCTTCAAGAGGCACATACTCCTTAATCATTAAAACATTGTTAGTAAGTTATTAGCATTGTTCATAATTATCACAAACGATGATTTAATTACAAACCTTCCTTGGGCAAGAAAGGTAACTTTCTCCCCATCCACCATCCTCGTTTTGTATTTTAAGTAGAAATTCCACACCTTTACGAATAGCAACACAGTTTTTGTAACTTTTTCCGGCAGCAACTAAACCTCCGATTGCAAACCAAGAGCAGTAAGTGAAGCAAACTGCCCAATTTCCATACCAAGAACCATCTTCTAATTGTGAATCTTCAATGAATGCTACAGCTTTACCAATGAAATTCTCAATCTCTTCCTTCCTATGCTCTGGATAGAGCTTTTTGAACAACACTAAAACTTCAATTGATGATGCAGTGCATTCAACGTACTCATGCTCAACTACTATGTCAGCAAAGAACTCCGTAGGATTCAGTAGCTAGTAAGTAATTAATAACCAAGTTAATTAATTAATCCATTCTTAATATTGAATTATACACATTGCAACATTAATTAATACAACACTTACTTCTAACCATTTCTGAGCTCTTGCTGGCTCCCATGCAGGCATACCTCCATTTGCACTCTATAGTGATTAAACTAACTTTCAAGTTTTATAACAAATAGCATGCATAAAACATCTTAATCTAATAATAAATGCGATATAAAAATAAAATCAATAATGAAAAAAGGATCATTGATTACCTAATCAATCAATTGAAAATGTCACCATAAATTTAATGATACTCACCTGCAGTGACAGTATGAGGTTGACTGAATCATGTATCTTTTGAAGTTCCATTTTTTCTCCCACAATCTCTTGTGGCAACAGTGATAAAAGTAAACAACACTGAAACATAGGATAATTAATTCGTTACGAAACTTTTTAAACAAAACTAAAAATTACGTGACCTTAATTATAAGTACTAATTAATTACCTTTAAACATTCTGCAGTGGTGTCAGAAACTTGCCATGCTTGGTCTCTATCTGCCAGGGCCCATGACCCTTTACAAATAGAACGATACATACTCTTAAAATCTCCTGAAGGATTTTCCGTTACCTATAAAATTAGAATCTCAACATTTTTTTGTGCTGGATAAAACTAAAATTGAATGAAAAAATTTGTTTTGAAATTATCTACAATTTTATTATTATTTAGTTATTGATTACGTAATTGCTTGAATCAAGTTGTTGCTAGTCATGATTTCAATGAAAACTATAGGTCCAAAATAATGTTAAGTGAATTATAAACCTTATTTAAAAGTTCATTTTATGAGATTAAGTTAAATTTTTTAAAATTTATTTTTTAACAAATTATACATTAATTATAGATAAAGTTAATAAACGTAAGAGCTTTTTCTTCCTCAACTTGATATACGTAATTGTAACCTGAGATTTCTTGATGAAATCGTGTGCTTTGGCAAGTGTGGGACCTAAATCATCTACTAGGTTAGTGGCTAGTAGAGCTTGAACAATGAAACCAGCATCCCATGACTGGGTTCCAATTCCCTGCATTATATATATAAACAAATGGATTAATTAGTTTAATTATCATACATTTTTTTACCATTATCAACCATCGTTAGCAACTAAATAATAAGGTATAATCAAATATATTTACCTGCATGGTCATTCCATCTTCTGAAATCCATAAACAATCTGGGATCCTTGCAAGATGCTTTTTGAAAGCATCTCCATTTGGATCTTCTACCCAACAAGCAAGCATGCATAAAACCTAGAAAATATAAGCACGACGGTGACCTTTTAATGAATTCCAGATAAAAACTTTATTTAAAATACTATCATATTCAAAATGATGATGTTTACCTTTTCCACACATCCAATAGCAATATATCGACTGTTTTCATCTTCATAGTGGATATGTTTCATTGTTACTTCAAGTGCTTTTTCTCTCACTAACTTGTTCAAAGGCCATCGATTTAGAAGGGGTTCGGTGAATACATATAAACTATCCCATATTAGATCTTGTATCCAATGATGAGGATAATAAAGATCTTCCTGTAATTTTTAAAAAATGTAAAATAACATATATATACATATTAATTGCAATTAATAATTAATTTATCCATGTGTATTGAATTAGAGTTCATTCCTTAATTAATATATAAATAATTTTGTTTTCATTTTCCTAAATATAAAATTACCTACACAATGATAATTATCTTACTTTTGCACATGTATGACGTGCTTTCCTCCAAGTATTTTTATCGTAAGGTTCAACAAAAAGCTCTTCTCTCAACTTTGCTACTAATGGTGTGATAGGAGCCATGAATTTCTTTCCATATAAATAAGACATGGGCATGTATACCAATCGACAATAACACCACATTTTACCTGTATCAATGAGATAAAATAAATACAGAATTTAACAATTGGATATGTTATATTCCAGAAATATAGTAAGAAAAAAATAATTAATTAATTAATTTAACCCGGATGCATAGGAAGAAAAGAAGGAAGGATCCAAAATTCTGGAGGCATTGGGTTGCTTCCACACCAGTCAACTACACCAAGTACCTGTAAATACGTAATTATTAAGATTCATGCATGCATATATATATATATATATATATATATATATTTACGTATTTAAATGTCACAGAAAAATATTCGTACTGAGAGCCAGAATTTCCCCCACGAAGGTATATGCGTTACACCACCATGATCGCGAATCCACTTTCTTGCGTTAGCACAAGCATCGGGTCCTTCTCCGAGAATTCGCAGACATATATAATTAAGTGCAGTGCAAAACATGGTGCTGTGACTTTCTATGTGCAGTCCCCAACCTCCATCTTCGTTCTTCGAATGTTTCCCAGTTAATTTTCAGAAAAGATAATCAGACTAAATGACCTTTTAGTCTTTAAATTACTCCACAATTTTAAATTAAATATATATATATATATATACCTGGTGACAATATGTGTAGCGAAGAATTTCTTTACGATGTTCTTCTGAGAATACTGAATCAAGATGTCCTGTAATGTACAAACAAATGACCTGCAATATTGTTATACAAAGAAACTTATAAATACCAATTTCTCAGTTGAATAATTTCAATTGATTATAATTTATATGATTACGTATATGAATTTTGATATAGAAAGTATAATTTAAAATAAAAATGTTATAGAACTTACCAATGCTGGAGTGAAGAAGAGGGAACCTGCAAGGTGAGCAGGCCAATGACCATCACTGGTTTGTAGTGCGGAAAGGTAAGAAGCAGCCCTCTTCACTGTGCTTGTAGTTTTCTCCAAACTTACTTTTTCACCATCTTCGATTTTCACTTTCAATATTCTTTCTTTCAACTTATTCTCTCTCAAAATCTGTAACAACGTAGTTCCCTCTTCTCATTAATTACCAACCTATCCTAAAACAAAACCCTAATCCTCAATAATTTCTTTTTTAATTATTTTACCTTTCATGTCCCTCAATAATCAACCTCCAATCTAGAATTAATTCACAACTTTCTATTTTTTCTTTTTTCTTTTTAATTTCATCCCCCGAATTTACTTTTTGACGAGTTTTGACTTTTTCACAACTCACTTTTTGTTTTTCATTTTTTATATGCTTAATATTTATTTATTTATTTTTAATTTCTATATTATATTTTTTTTTCTGAAATAGCACACGATCGATAATATTTATTTCATTCCTTACTGCTATATAATGTCACTACTTAAACTAATAATACCGTAATAATAGATTTTAAATTGATTTCTACCGTTTAATATCATCACGTGATTAATAATCAATTAGTTATTAACTTCGTATCTAAATTTATAGTGATCGGTTAAATTGATTTTTAAGATTAATATTTCTAGAGTCTTAAGTAATCAATCAATTCAATCCTTAAAATTGGGTTAAAGTAGTTTTTAACATTTTTAAAATTAAAAATTATTGATCCTTAATCCATATATGTTATTAGCTGGTGTTTTGGTATGATAAACATAATTTTCACGCCAAAAGTCACTGTTAACTTGTAAGTTATTTTTGTTTCTTCGATTAGTTTTACGTTTTAAAAAGTTGTGTGGAGTAGAATGAACAAACGAATCAACTTTTAATTCGATAGAGACATTTGAAATAGTCTTCAATGAGATAAAGACGTTTGATAGAGACAATATTGAAATTGTACAAAAGCAATTTAGACCACTTTTCATGCGTGGATTGTTGTGAATGTAATGACTCCAGGACAAAATTATCATTTTTGTTTTATTTACATGTCTGAAAGACTCTGGAAGAATCTACTAAAAATTAAAATTTTTGGAAAAAATAATTGATGTTTAGATCCAAGAATAATGAAATATGGAAACTTAAATTTCACATGTTATGAGAAACTTATTAGAGTGAGTGAATTTATAAGGTCAAGTATAAATTCAATGGTGAAATTGATCAATTTAAAATAACATTAGTAGTAGGGAAAAATCAAATATAGTAATGGAGTTTAGGAAGGCTTTTACCAAACATTAGTGTGAATTTTGCCATTTAACAAGACCATGTAATTTAAAGGAACCCATAATTGTCATTTAGTAACACTCAAAAAGCACAATACAATTCAAAGGAACCATTAATATTAAGACTAATAATATTTTGACAATATTTTTCAGACATTTTAATACTTTTTACGTGTTATTTTGTGATGGATCTATGTTAGTGTTTATAATTATTATTATTAAAGTAATTTTGTACCAATCACAAAATGACACGTAAATAATATTAAAATGTTGTCCTAATATTTTGGTTTATTTTTTTTATAAGAAAAGTAAAAAAAGTACCTGAAAACGCCAAAGTCGATCAGCACAAGCCTTGGTCTGGAAACGATTTTGATAGAAGTTTTGACGAGCAAGCCGAACTTGGTCTCTCTGATTAGTAGTGCCTGCTTCAGAATCAAACTCCCATGTTTGTCTCCCCACAAAATTATTTGTGCTAAACAGATATGGATCATTTCCTCCATCTCCTATCTTCAACCTCCACATTTTCCTTCTTCTTCTTTTTCTGTGCACACCCTCTTCCTAGATTTCCTTCTGCCCTTAAAATTAAGGGTTCTTTAATATGGTAGATATAAAACAATTAAATGTTATAAAGACGTGTGTCTAAGTTAATATTACTCATCAAAATTATCATTAGAAAACGTGTTTTTATTAGGAAATTAAACAATCAAATCAAATTGTGACACTGAAGACGAAAGCATATATAAAATATTATTGTACAGAGTAAAAGAATAATAATAGTTAGAGAAGAAACCTGCTGATGAGGATGAAAAGTATAGTCGGAAAATGCAGAATGAGGGTATTGTTATTGCAACCAACTTTCTGATTTTTTAAGATTGAAACTATGTTGTTATGATGAGAGTTGGTCCAATATTTATATGCTCAGATTGCCTACCATCTCTTACAAATGTAATTATGATTATTATTTTTTCTAATACTTTCGCAAATTCTACATTTCTATGTCACATCTTCTTAAGAGTTTTGTTCAGGGAAAAGTTTATTAGATACAGTTATAATAAACAAATATTTTTAAGTTTATTATCTTAAAATTTTAAATTTTATACGATATTAATTGTTATATAGATTTCACTCATCTCTTATCTAATTAATTAATAGAGTAAAATCTACGTATATTTATTATTTTATAATTTTGAATTGAAAGTGAGGTTAATCTGATATGTTTAGTTATATAATTTATTAAAATATGTTGATTGAATATTTTTTATTAAACATTTTTTAAAATTATAATTATTTTATTTGATAATATTTTTTTGTAATTTTTAAAATAATAAGAAGCTGAACAAATAAAACTTATACTTGAATTTTTTTAATTCTTATTTTATGATAAGAATGTGTACTCCAAAAGGTGAAGAATTTCTTTAAATAACTTTCTTCATAACTATTTCTAAAATATAAAATTGAAAAATATTTTCTTTTAAAAATTAATTTGTAAATAAATTTTCATAATTTATTCAAAAAAATTATTTTAACTCATGCATAGTGTTACACTGTTGCAATAACTCTTAACTGTCATCTTGTTCATAGCCACATCACAAATTAACCTAAAAGAGTATCTTGTTGCAGAACTTTTTTTAATCATGTAATTTTATAC
Source organism: Vigna reflexopilosa (assembly GCA_027742785.1). Lineage (NCBI taxonomy): Eukaryota > Viridiplantae > Streptophyta > Magnoliopsida > Fabales > Fabaceae > Vigna > Vigna reflexopilosa. The sequence continues at coordinate 33,170,220 of CM050926.1, read as the reverse complement.
ACTCTTAAATATTGTTTATTCATTTATGATATTTTTTTTATTATTAATAAAATAATTTATTAAATATCTCCATTTTTTCAAAATAATACTGTGAAACTTATTCATTTTTAATGAATAATTAAAATTAAATATTAATCATTTTAATTTGCAAATATCATCATTTATAATTTACGAAACTGACTATGTTAACTTTAATTCAAAAAGAGTTATATTGTAGGCGTCTAAAAAATTACTGACTTATTGCATATTTTATTAATAGATTGATTAATTCAAAAAAAAAATAACAAAAATTAGAAAGTAATTAGTCCCTTATATATATAATAAAATGTTTTATTTAATATATTTTAATTTAATTTTAGAACATTACTTTATCATAATATTACACTCCCTCGTTTTATTTTATTTATTCTTGAAAATTTTATCTTAAGAAAATAAATAAATGTTTTAATAAATTAATTTTTTATAAAAAAATTCTTACACATTTTTTCTATATATATATATATATATTTTCCTTTCACATTTATAATGACCGTTTGTTGTACTATTAAATGTTATCAACTCCTCGGCCATATATCTGCTGACCGACACAATGGTGTGTACCACTTTTTATGCTCATAAAATTTGCTGCTATCTGTTTGCAATTTTTATTTGTAATATTTTATAGTATTTTCTTTTAAAATTATATTATAAGATAAATATGAGTTTATAACTACTATACATTTTAAAATTTATCCCAAACCAAATAAATTTTTCAATCACAAATAAACAAATATATTAATCAATCGTTTTAATATAAGATTGGTAAAAATATTATACTAGTTGTTAGAAAATTTTCTCTCTTTTATTACATAGTATTAAAAATGATACATTGTAATCAATACACTAAAAGTAATTAACTCAATGTATTAAATTCAATAAATATAATTTTCAATTTATACTCTCCACAAATAAAAGTTCACATCAATATGTTCGTATTTTTTTATATAGAATTAATTTTTTTTTAACAATTTGATTGTGGAATTATTGTCACAAAAATATTCTAGTAGCTTGCTTAAATTGTACTTCTTCAATCATTTTTTTCAACCATATGGCTTGGTAAGAATATGTTTTAGTTACAACAAATTCAACCTCACTATTAAATAAAATAATAATGGGTTAATCTTTAACATGATGAAATATCATATATTTTAAACATCAAAACAAAATTATAGGAGTTTTTCCTATTGTCTAGATTACATGCCTAATTGTATCTAAATCTAATCAAATCACATTTTTACCTTCTTGTAATATACTTGAATGTTATTAGTTATTACTAAATAATAAAGAATTATTTTGATAATCAACAAATAATAGTATTTTTTTATCTGTATGTTAATCAAACTCCCAAAAATACATTATATCTAATTTAGTTAGAGTAAATATATTAAATTGTTAACCATTGTTTAAAATGTTACCTTAAAAATAATTTTTAAACTTAGTTAAATATTATAAAATTAATTTATAAGATAACGTTTATATTTACATTTATTTTATATTTAATTGATGTATGATCTTATATAATATCAGTAACATAACATAATTAACGAAAAAAATTAAAAAACTCAAGTAAAATATAAAAATTCTAAATGTCCAATAAAATAAAAAAACTTGATAAAAATTGAATTAAAAATATCAAATTTATTAAAAAAAATTAATTAAACCAAATATATATATATATATATATATATATATATCAATTTTTAATTGAAAAAAAATGTATTCATAAAAATAAATATACTTTAAATCAATATTTTAATAATTTTTATTTTTAATTTAAAATAAAAAAATTAAAAAATTATTCATATATCTTAACTTTAAAATTTAAAATCTATATAATATATGAAAATATTTTTATCAACTAAAATTTAATATTAAAATTTTTCTCTCAGTTAATTGGTTTTAAACAGCAATGAACCAATAATTTATGACTGCTAATAATAATGAATTTAGATTACTTTTGATATTTATTAAAAATAATATTAAAATAAAATTATGAAGATAAAAAATCATCTAAGGATGGAATATCTATTTATTTTCTTTCTCTTCCGAGTATTAAATGTTCTTAACTCCTCCACCATCTCCCAACTACTGGACAAAACACACACACCAACATGTATACACTTATTAATGCTCATAAAGTTTTGAACATATAGTTTCATTTGCACTTTTCTATTTGTAATATTTTATAAAATTTTATTTTAAAAGTATATTATAAGACAAATATGAATATATAATATACTAAATTTAATATATATTCTAACAATTCCTCTCAAATCAATATCTTGTAATCATAAATCAATCAATCATTTTCACACAAGAGCAGTGAATTATTTTACAAGGCTCGTTTTATATTTTTGTTCGTTATTAGTAATTTTATCATATTAAATTCTAATAATTATTATCTAAGCTTGCAAGGTTTTGTTTCTTTGACTACACGTGTCTTTAAATACTAAGAAGTACAAATTTCAATCCATATCTTTATGCGTATAAGTATTTTTCATAAACTTTGAAAGTGATGTTCTTTCTTTTTTGTTCTCTTCTTTACATCTTCCCAGTATATTTTACCATTGTTTAAAATGTTTATTGTTATCTGATTTAAAGTTCGATATTTCTGTGATGATTTTATTTTGAAAAGGTAGAATATTAAATTAAGGGAAAAAATTGTTTTCAGATTAAAATTCATTTTTAGATTTATAGATGTATCAATCCTGGTTTTCTAATTGAGATTAGTGATGAGAAATAAATTTACTTATGCAAATATTATCTAAATTTGTTTTCATTTTCACATAAAATTTCTATTGACTGAATATAAATATTAGTAACAATTATATTTAATTTTTTAAATTAGGTATGAGAAGGGATGTGTGCACATATCCGTTTTCATGTATGTCTAAATATTATTTTTCATCTTTGTCTTGTTTTTATTTAAATAACTAAATATTCATAATTTATTAAATATTTTGAAAAACTTATATATATATATATATATATATATATATATATATAATTTGTTTTTAGTTTTGTAACTTGTTTTTTGTTTGATTTTTTTTTATCTTACTCGAAGTTTGGTTTGTTTATATCCACAAAATTTAATCAAATCTTCAACTTACATATTTTTTTTCTTTTATGGTGGTTAGATTTAAATGATTGTTCTTAATTTGATTGAATCAACTAATTTTTGAATCACTTTTGAATTAAAGGGGTGTTCAAATATAGATATTTTTTATTTGAAAAACATTTGTCTTGCTTAGTTTTTATTATATTTCGATTGTTTTGACAAGTTTTTTAATATTTTTAAGATATTTTTTCTTTTATTATACTTTTAATTATATTCTAATTATATTTTTTTTACGTTTGATTGTATCAAATAGGACAGTGATTTGATAATTTTTACTTTTTTTAATATATTAATTTGTTGATTATTTTGATCGTGTAAAATTTATTTGGATGATTTTTTTTATATAATCTAATTTATAATTTGTTTTCATAAGAACAATTTTATCACTACAATTGTGTAAATATATTTCATTTACTACAATATAATAATTTATTGTCATAAATATTTTTTATCAGTTAAACTACTTATCATTTGTAAAATTAATAAATATTTTAGTTATTATAAAATTTCTGTTATGCGTAATTGCTTAATATTTATATAATTTATTAAATTTTCTCTTGTTATTTGATACTTTAATTTGATATTTATACAACTAATATTTTTATTAATATTTAAAACGAGAGTATATTATTTTAATATTGAATATTTTGATAATATTATAATTTATTTTCTATGATTATTATCATTTTTTTTTTGTAAAAATGATTTAATTGTATTTGAAATACTAAAAAATATATATCTATTATTTAGTGGAAATAATGATAAGACAGAAATTATATACTTATTAGATTTAAAAATGAGATAAATTTGTATTTCGGAAATAAGGATGGGATAAAAAATCTCACCCACTCTGCTGTCATCCTAATTGAGATTAGTGGATAATAGTGGTTTGGTCACTCTTAATGGTACTTATATCATTACTTCAACTCTATTAACATTACTAAAGTAACTACATTATTTGTTATGAAACTCAATCTATTTTGATCTTACCAGTATAGTCTAAAGATTGAAGAGATTAACCAACTTACTTAGTTTTTAAAATAAAAAGTAATTCAAAAATTTAGTTTTTTTTTTATATTATACTTTTTCAATGATGTAAATATATAATATTATTATTAACATTTACTATTTAAATTTCAATAATTAATGAAACTATAATAATTTAATATATAAATATAATAATTATTTTAATTTATTCAACTAAAAGTATTAATAATAATTAAAACTTAAAAATATTTATATTTAACTAAAAATGCTTTTACGATTTATTTATATATTTTTCAAACAGATAAATATGTGTCGGACTACCCATCCTTCTACTTATGCGTTTCTTTTAACACATGTCCAACTCTCTAACTTTAACCATTAGCCAGTTAAGAAAGCAACCCTATTTGCTATTTGCACTACCATTTTTACTTTGGGCACTTTCACAAATACCATATCTCATAGTTATCTGTTTTAAAATATATAAATAAACTGATTTAAAATGCTCATGATAAACTGTTTATATAATTTTCTATGGATTGAACTAAACTATTTAATCATTTATTACAGTAGATTCACCCATTTTTTTCTTTGGATACTTAGACATACCACCGTGAATACGTTACGTATAAAATACCATTTTATCAAAATACCATCATTATTTACATAAATGCATTGTTTTCATATATTCCAAATACTAATAATAATATTGTTAGATATATTATTTTTATTTTATATTTATGTTTTATTTTTATTTTTTATTTTTAGTTAGTTTGATATAAAATAATTAAAGATAAAAAATAAATATAAAATAATATATTTAATAAATACTACAATTCATTTAAAGTAATTTAAAATAAAAATTAATATCGAAAAATGAATCTATTTAAAAAAAATGGACTAAAAATGCAATTAAATTTGAAATAAAATATGTGATAAAAATAATAACATGAATGTGATGGTGCCGATACGCAGACAATCTAATTAATCAAGATTAAATTCTTATTTTACAAGAATTTCAATTTGAATCTAAGGTATTTAGTAATAAATTATTTATAAACAGTTTTTAACATTAATATGTTTTGATGTTATAGAATATTTATGTCTGAGTAATAATTATAGCAATTAGGAATGATAAAAATAATTGTATTTGTAAATAAAATTTATATACTCAGTATACGTTAGTATTTATTATTTATGGGTAATAAGTATTTTAATAGCGACTTTTTAAAATGTGAATATTATACTATATTTTTAAATATTAATTACTTATAAAAAACTAAAATAAAAATTTAATTTATATTTTATTAAATTTAATTTAATTTATATTTAAATTAATTTATATTATATTTTATTTTTTTATAATTTTATTTTAAAAAATTATAAAATATATTATTTTAAATATTCATATAAAATTACATGTATTCGCAAGTTTTAAAATAGCTAGAAAAATAGATTATGAAGAAATACTATGAATTGCTAATCCGATTATCCGGAGGAGTGTATAAAGTCATAAATGTTTCAATTGGCAGTGAAATTATTAGAACTTAGAAACCGATGACTCATGCTGACCTATGTCCTTACGTGGCAACACATGAAGAATGCGATA